>SJYQ01005159.1:194427-207476 GCA_006410935.1 Redunca redunca | reverse complement strand
TACATGAGAAAAATTAAGTTAAAGGGCCATGTTGAAAAAAATATAGACAAATATAATAAAAATTAACATTCTATCACTCAGATAGCTCATTTATATCAAAATACCCAAAGACAATACATAACAAACTGGGGAAAAGGTATAAACTGATCATTAACAAAGCAGAAATTCAAATGGCTAATAAATATAAGCAATGTTGGAAAAAAGACAGACTAAAAAGCATGTTTAATGAAGATAGGTAAATATTTTGATTAAAAAATTATAATCATCTATGCTGGCCAGCGAATGGGAACATTAACTGAAGTTAGAAGTGTGAATCAATACAACCTCTCTGGAAAGTAGTAAGTAATTATATATCAAACCTTTTACCTGGTAATTCTAGGCTTTATCATAAGGAAATAAAAGATATAGACCATGTTCATTAGAGCATTGTTTATAATTAGCAAAACAGAAATAACCTGAATGTCCAACAGTAAGAAGCTAAGTATATCCATATTATGAAGCCATTAATTTTATGATAAAAAGTATGTTAAAAAGGTTATAAAATCGAACATACAATATACCAATTATATAGAAAAGTACAGAAAATAAGAATATAAGGGAAGATACCAGAAAATTAAGTGTTTAATCTCATTTTTTGTATTTTTCAGTATTTTCCACTCATTGGAATTATGACTATCACTATTACTGAAACCAAACCAAATGAACCTGAGGACTTGCCATGTTCTGACCATCTTTGGCGCAGTAGCTCCTCAATTCAGTCCTCTTGTACCCTGGCTGCCACTTCAGCCCTGAGTATATAGCTCCACCAAGGTCTGCAACTTGGTCTGTTCCCATCTCTACGCTGATTCAGCAGGCCTGTCTGTTTCTATCTTGGAATCTTTCGGTCGAACCAGTCTCATGGACATACCAGAGTATTAACTCTGCATTCAATTGTGGAAAACTAATATGGTGAAAAAAAAGCAACCGTAGAAATCTGTCTACCAGATAACTAGCTTTGGTTTAAGGGATAAATAAGCAGTTAGCAATGCCTGGCGAGGGGCCACCTATCATGAGTTATTCAGCACAGGGTTGCTCAAGTCGCAGCCCATAGACCGTGGCCGTTGGCAGCAGGCTAAGTACAGAAAGTGAGTAAGCATTGGTTCGATGCTGCAACATCTTCACTGTGTTTTAGAAAGTACTGGGCTCCAATGGAAAGAAGGGTAACCAAAAACCTTGATCCTTCACCACAGTTGGACACAATGACTAAAACGTTTCACCTCATCCATCTTACCCTAAACAAATCCAATTACAGGACATCAAAGAAAAAATGTTTACACTACCTTCTAAGTTTGATTTCAGACATACTGATCTTAAAGCTAGAATGTTGTCTAAGCAGTTTTTTTTTTTTTTTGTACTTCTCAAGATCACAACTTCATGAGTTAATAGCTTTATAAACTGACCAGTTGGCTTTACTGACTTCTGCACGTGCTCTTGGACCAAGGCCACCCTGTGTCTGCTGGCATCTGCTCCAGCCTTCTCCAAGGCCCATTTACCCTTCTCTTCAGCCTGAAAACATCCTGAAGTTATTCTCATACCAAAAAATATCTATTTCCCCCAGTTCTGTCACTTGTTGCTTTCTCTCCATCCCTTCATTGTCCTCAATGATGACCACCACCTGGACTCTACTGTGGGCTCTCAACTAACTTCCTTGCCACCCAACAGCTGGCAGAATGATCTTCTTGAAACATGATCCAACCCGGCCACTCCTTTAATTAAGGTTACCGGACAGCCCTCCATCACCAACGGGATGTCAAAGCTCCTTAACAGGACAAACAAGTTCTTCTGTGACCCAATCCCTCCTAGCTTCCCCACACCACAGCCCAAGACCACCCATTTAACAATCCCAACTTTGCCTCTTAAAATCCAATAGCATCGAACATGCTGCCATGAACTCGGCAACTCCTTTTGCTCCCTTGTGTCTGGAATAACTTATGCCTGGCTAACTTATTTATCCTCATTCTTTAAGACTTAGGGTATCTTTTTAAGGAAGCGCTTCACGATCAAATCATGAACGTTTTGTCTGAGGTTAAGTGCCCCTCCTCTGTGCTCCTAATAGTATCCTGTCAATAAGAGTATCAGAGAACTTACCATTCTTCGCTGACATTGTTTTCACGTTTGTCATTTAATCCTCAAGTGCAGGAACCTACAAAGTGAATGCTCAAACATTTGTTGGCAGAAAGTCTAGATTCCAGTTGGAACCAAAATAGACTAAAGTCTCAAATTCAGGTGTTAGGCCTTGGTTTTTACAAAAACATCAATCAGAACTTATAGTACTGACAGTTTGCTTTTATAAAGCTTTCTGAGGACTAATGGAGTGAAATGGGGAAAATGACCCTACTTGATTGGGCCTTCCTTGTGGCTCAGCTGGTAAAGAAGTCACCTGTGATGTGGGAGATGTGGGTTCAATCCCTGGGTTGGGAAGATCCCCTGCAGAAGGGAATGGCTACCCGCTCGTCTTCTTGCCTGGAGAATTCCATGGAGAGGAACTTGGTAGGCTATAATCCATGGGGTCACAAAGAGTCAGACACAACTGAGCAACTTTCACTTATTTACTTACTTATTTTAATGATCAAAGATAAACTCTAAAATTGGAGGTAAACAAATACTTGGATAGAAGCTTTTATTATCTGTCCCTGACAGGACTGTAACAGACCAAAAGAAAAAAAAAAGCCTAGGGACCTGATGACTGTCCTTTTATCACTTATCACTGATAATTTTATTCTGAGATATAAGCTAGCATGTCTGCAGGTAACATTTAAATGACTCTTCTTTCTCATAAACTAACTTGATGACTCTTCTTTCTCATAAACTAACTCGATTCTGTCATGCTTGGTGTAACTCACTAGACCTAAAGTTAGGTGTTTTGGAAACTCTGATTTCCTGGTCACACACTTTGTTCACTTTACAGAGCTCTGGAGCTTGTTGTGAGAGTATCACGATCCCTACTTTTCCTGTTCCTTCACAGATGAACTCACTGTTCAGGATACAGCTTCTCCTCCTGGTCAGCTCCAGATTCAGGGTTATCATAGGCCAGTTTATTTTGTATAGACACTGTCAAGAATCATTTTAGGTTTTCCTTTGTGATAACTGGTCTAAAAAAAAAAATATATATATATATATATATATCCTTTCCTTTCCCATGAGTAGCTCTTGAAAGTATCCAATTCCTTGTAGAAATAGTATTTCACACCATGGCAAACTGTTTTAGAAAGAAGACATACTAATACACCTAAGTCTTTATTTATTTGGCTCTAGGAAGAATTTGCATGAAAATGAGCCTATATGGCAAGTACAGCACCAGAGAGGTCCATCCTCTCTGCTCTACAGAGCCTCAGTGTTTCATACATACATGTGATGTTAGTAATAAAATCAGACAGTCCTGGAAGACAGGAGCCCTTTAAGGAAAATTCAGTTTAGAGTGACTTTTCAAATTGAGCATTCTTTTTCATAGACTTAAATTCAAATAACAGATACATTCACAGGCCCAAATACTGGCATATAATAAAATCATGTTCATTTATTTTTCTGCATCTTAGAATTTTAGAAAGCATAAAATTAAATAAGTTGAATGTAATAAATTCATCCATACAAGTGCAAGTCTTCAGCTATAATGCATTTTATGGCAGATTTATCATTTAAAAAATGTACCAGTAAATCAAAAAAGAGGGAGTATGTCCATTTAATTTTTATTGAAGTGTATGGAGGAGGTCTTCAGAAATCAAATATGAGCATGAAGATATGGCCAAACATAAAATCTATCAAATTCAGTGAAAAGTTGCTGACTTTAAATAGTAGTTGTAAGAATGACCAATATATATTCTTTGTTAACAACCCTTCACTCTACAGTAAAAAAAAGAAAACAAACATTCAGTAAACATTCTTTCCTAAGGTAGTTTCCCTTATATAATCAGTGATTTCTCCATTTCTTTGTATACACAAATTTGTTGAACATACCAATCAGTGGTTCTCACAATTGAAAAATAAAAGCACACAAAAGTTTACACTCTTGTACAGGTAAATAAAAGATCACCTTGAATTAAACTGGATCTCCTTAAGGGTGTAGTATAGTTTCAGTTTCATTACCTATTACATAATTAGTTTCTTACATACAAATATTGACATATTTGGCTTGTGCTTCAAAGCCTTTGTGTCTATGATGTCCAAGTCAACGCAGCTCATAATTTGAAGTCACTGGGGAGTTCTTTACTGCTGCTAGGTTTGACCTGATCATGCATTAGAGTCTCCTCAGCACCAGCTGTGGCACTGCACATCTCCGAGGAATCATCGGCATCAGGGTCCAAGCCTTCAGGACAGGGAAGTTTGAGCAGCTCTTCTCGGAGCTGAGCAGTGTGACGCTGTGCAGGGGTGAAGGAGTGATGTTAGAATTGCAAATGCTAGGACTAGCACAACGTCACTGAAGGGAGGAAACAAGTTTAAAACAAATCCAAAGAATTGGGTCTACCAATATTTATTGTGGATTTTCCTTAAGCTAGCTACTCTAACAGGCAAGTGAACAAAACTGGCACAAATCTCTATCTCAAAATAGCTGATGTTGCTGATAAGCCCCGAGTACCTGAATAGCATGACCACAGACTCTACCAGCACCCCAACCTCTGTAACAGAAACTGCATTATTAATGGCTTAGAGGACAGCAGTCATTTGCAATATATAGTTTCAAGTTAAAGAGAATATCTTGACTTGTAATACACGCTGCCTCTGACTTAAATATTTTTGAGAAAAGCAGTCCATATATTAAAATAAACCCACTGCTATTTTACTAAATGAAAACAGTATTTCTCAGGTACTAGGCCTTATACAGAACACTTGAAATGTTTCATACTCATTATCTCACATCATGCTTGGAATACACCTTAGAAATAATTTCATCATCAGAATTTTTGAAAATGTAAACAAACGAAAAAAGATCTAGAGAGAGTACCTAACTTTGTATTACCTATACTGCCATTTATGGAAGGATATAGAGATGTTAACAGAGAGTGGTTGGTTGTTTACAAACATTAAGCTTTAGTTTATAACTTTCTAGTGGGAGACAAAGGATCTCAAATCTAACACTAAGGACTTTGAAAATTAGGAACGTCAATAGCTGACGCTGAAAATTAACCAACATTCACAGAACAAGGCACTGTGTTCAACAGTAATAACGTAAAAAGCAATGAGTAAAATAAGGAAGATATAGCTGGATATATGCCATTTTCTCTAAGGGACTTGAGCATCTGTGGATCTTGGCATTTGCAGGGGATCTTGGAACTAATCCCCTATGATCTCTGCCTTAAAAGGGCCTACATTTTGGTTGGAAGTTTACATAAATAAGCAAGATAAGACAACTATACATTTGCAGCCATTTGTAAGGCTTCAACGTATATTTACATACTGGCAACTTAAAAATTTTTCAGGCCCCAATTTCCCTTCTACCGTGAACAATAGGAGAAAACATTAACTAAAGAAGAAAAAACAAAATTGACAATTATGGAGGCCCAGTTAAGGTGGGAATAATATGCCTTTATTGTGAAATTAAACAGAACAGCTGTGTACTTTTCTCAATTAGCATTCAGCAGCAAAAGTATATCTTAGATGATGAAAATGTAGGCTGATTCAGAGATAGAGATTTTTAAATCAAGATGACACAGAAACAAAAGACAATGAGAATCTGAGATAAAAGCAAGATACCAACTGAAGCAACAAAGCCAAAGATGCTGGAATTTAGCCACTGAGTTTTTGTGTCAGGGAAAGACATATCTAAACACACTTGGGAAGATGTCGATCTGGTTATGTGCTACAGAAAAAACTGTAAGGGTGGGAATGAGAGGAGAGGAAGACTGAGCTATGAGCACTGAAGAGAAAAATGGGGAGAGAAATTTCTGTATGAAGGCAGCACTGACAGGACTCAGCACTGAACAGATAGGAGTACTAGATGAAGGGGGAATAAATATAATCTGAAGATTTTAAGACCAAGAAAAGTGTTTAAAATATAATCTGAAGATTTTAAGACCAAGAAAAGTGTTTAAAATTAAGTACATACAGAAAGTTAGAAAGACAGGATACCCAAGTAATATGCCAGTAATATAACTTTGAGAAGCTAAGAGCAGGCAACTTTTAAAAGTTTGCACTAGAAAAAACAAGTGGAAAGACAGTCCACAGATGAAAAGTATAGGGGAAAACACAAACATTAGATCAGTGTTATGAGTGTTTTTAATAGGCAGGTACGGTGTTACAAGAGGTTATACTGAAATCATCCAATTTAAAAGTCAAGGCAGGTTCCGTGAAGCAAAATTTAAGATGAAAACTGAATGGAAGTGAGCCAGCACAGCAGGTGAAAAGCAGCATTTGTCAAGGCCTCGAGGGGGGATGAGGTCTGCAGACGGGAAGCCAGGGTCACTGGCTTTGAGAACCACGAGTTGATAACTTTCACAGAATGGAAATTCAACTGCAAAATGCTCTTTGGTGAGAGGGTCATTTAAAAACAGAGGCAACAGTTGATATCAGATGCAGAATGCAGGATGCTTGGGACTGGTGCAAGGAGAGGATCCAGAGGGAGGGCATGGGGTGGGAGGTGGGAGGGGATTCATGTTTGGGAACGCTTGTACACTCGTGGTGAATTCATGTCAATGTTTGGTAAAACCAATACAGTAATGTAAAGTAAACTAAAGTTAAAATAAAAATAAATAAATAAATAAATAAAAACAGAGGCAAAAGTATTAACAGCTCTAGTTTGGTAGTAAAAAGGCAAAAACATTTTTATAAATGGGGCAAGATAAAGCTACCTTAGGAAGATGCAGATGTTAAGAAGAAACACTTTTCTTTTTAAAGGTTTTTATATAAAACAGAAAATCTCAAACATACATGGAAGTAGCAGAATATAAAATAAAACTCCCATGAGTCTACTTCAACACTTATCAACTCATGGCTAAAGGTTTTTATATAAAGTGGAAAATCTCAAACATACACGGAAGTAGGCAGAATATAAAATAAAACTCCCATGAGTCTACTTCAACACTTATCAACTCATGGCTAAAGGTTTTTATATAAAGTGGAAAATCTCAAACATACACAGAAGTAGGCAGAATATAAAATAAAACTCCCATGAGTCTACTTCAACACTTGTCAACTCATGGCTAGTCTTCCTTCATCTATATTCCCACCACTTTTCTCATTTTATTTTGAAGCAAGCCTCAGATATCACATGGTTTTACATTCATAAATATTTCTGTGTGTAACTGGAAAAAACAGGAATATTTAAAAAATGCACCAATAAAAAACTAATAAACCCTTATCATCATCATCATCATCTAATCATTTTAAGTGAAGATACTTTTAAAGTTAGAAGGAAAGGAGCCAGTAGAGATAACCATAATCAATGGAGGATAAAAGGAACAGAGGCGAGCAGATATCCCAAGGCAGGGAAGAAAGAGTGGCTGTTGAAGCTATGATTCCCACATCAAAAAAAAAAAAAAACCTCACTCACTCCCAAACCATCATGTTCTACATTTCCATTCTGTGAACACCCAAGTTGAAAACAACAGCTCACTTCCCCCCAAACAGGTTTCTATCACAGATACTAACTGTCAGGGGGTCTACAACCTCCCTCACTACTCCAAGTAACAAAATCCTGCAAAAGCAGAGGCCCAGAGGAACAGAGAGCACAGTGTCTCCCCACCACCTTCATACAACTCTACAGGGCTCTGCTGGCTCACTTCCTATACTCACTGTTACTTTTAGGAACTGTCAATCCATTGTCAAAAGGAATGTATCTTTTCTGCAGACTTTTAATACATTTACTGTTTCTTGCTAGTGGTCATAGTTCTGTCAGGGAACATACACCTCTTCTTTTAAAGCCACCAGCAAGGCTTCTGTGAGGGAGGGTGACTCACCTTGAGAGCTGCTGCATGGTGAGACATGGTCCTGCCAACCCGCTTATCACTGCTGTACTGCTGGATGTCGGCAATCCACTCCTCACACTGGGCCATGATCTCAACTCTTTTCAAGTAAAAGTGTTTGTGTATAACCTTAAGAGTAAACCACACCAGAGGACAAAAGGTGATCAGGTCAGAATTTAAAAGACAACACATGCGGCATTACAAAGAAATAAAATTTAAAAGAGTTGGCAATTTTTTTTTTGTCTCCAGAGAACTCAGTGTGGTGAACTGTACATTATTATTAATAACGGGGAAGAATCAGGATTACGGCATCAGATGACGTGTGTTGAAACAGCCAGGTTCTAGAGCAAAAAATAATGTCCTATCCCACTCAGACATTTCATTAGTTAATCTTATCCAGAGAATGTTAAGATATCTAGAACACAACAGAATCAGAAGTAAATGTAAATAAATGAATAACTAGGACAAAAAGTACTAAAAACAGAAAAACTGTCAATTTCTATCTTTCAAAGAGAACTCAAACAACATCTGGATGGGTAAAGAGATTCTAAATCATTGGTATTTGCATAAAAATCAGAACCTCACCCTAAAACAGGCACTATTAATTTTGTCTTCTGGTTAACTTATTGAACAAGATTTTATTTTATGAAGCTTATCTCCATGTGATAGATATACTTTACATTTCAACTTTTTAAACTTCTTTGGAAAACTGAGCAAAATTTCTGTGTACGTAGTAAAAGTCTGTTTTTGACAAATTTAAACTAGAAAATAGGTCATTTGGGAATTTTTATTCTGCACTGTGGGTGAGCTACTTACTACACTGCCCAATGAGCTTGTCTCCCCTAAGAAAAGATAATACCTGCAATGGAAAAGTCATTAGGAAAGCCTGGGAATGGATGTAAAACACCAATAAGTTCTTGAGTTTAATGCATACAAGGATACAAAATGAGTAAGAAACAACCTAACATGAAGAGCCACGATAAGCACAGAACAAGATTCAGTGAATTGAGTGAATGTGGTATGTGAGTAAAAGATCGAAGCCACAGGCGGCTACGGTCTGGGGTTTAAATGGTGCTTTTACTGAAAGATGAAAGGAAGAATCAAAGTGCAGTTTTACAGTGTTTAGGTTTGAGGTGGTTATTATATACTCCAGCAGACCTGTCAAGTAGTTTATATATCTGGATACATTATTTGAATCTTAAGGACACTGAGAAATTAGTTTATGATACAAACAGGAGGAATGTTAAGTTTTTCATGGGCAGGAAATGAGTTTTACTTTTCCTTGGGTTCAGGGTACCTTAGTGCAATACCTGGATATTGGTTGCAAAATGAGTTGCTTAATATAAGTAACCCAAGTTTGAAAAGCGACAGAACACTATGCTTAAGAGTATAAAGAAATGCATGTTTGTATTTCCTATAATATTATGAAAAGTAATAATTAGCCACAACCTTGAATATAAGCCTTTACAAAAATAAAATACCCAACTTTGTCATTCAAAGTGCAAATTCATTTAGCAATAACAAAAGGAAGAAACGTTTTTTACACTCCAATAGATTCAATGATGCTACTTGTTAACTTCATATATATAGCTACATAGTAATAATACAATATTTGCTTAACAAAATTAATGATCAATTTAAAGCATGTCACAGTATCAAGACAGGTTTCAAAAAGTAATCCAACTTTTTCCTAAAGAAAATAAACTCTCTCTTTCTTCAATGCTGACTCACAGATATTAGCATAAGGGCAACATTTCTATCTGCAAGATAACTAGATAAGTATCTCGCTGCTGCTGCTGTTCAGCTGCTAAGTCATGTTCAACTCTGCCACCCCATGGACTGTAGCCCACCAGGCTTCTCTGTCCATGGGATTTCCCAGGCAAGAATACAGGAATGCGCTGCCATCTCCCTTTCCAAGAAAAATTATCTTAACCTCTAACTGTCCAAAAACGTAGTCATGTCTTTTAGGAAGTAATGGTTTAAAAAACTCATCTGTACTATACTACTACTGATTTTTAATGATTAAAGACAATTACAGCACATATACTCTAAATATAAATGCAAGTATAACACTAATAAACTATACTCTATAGTGTCTTTAAAAAAGTATTTCATTAATTTTATTAAACATACTTCTTTAAAACATGGTGAAGGGTTTCTGATTTGTTCTAGCATTGCCCACTTAACCGTTGCTTGTCGAATGTTTCCGTCATATTCTCGAGAACTCTGTGTGCCACTGGGAGTGCCTCTAGACCGCTCATATCCTGGTTCATTAAAATAAGGCTCCGCTACTAATATAAGGGACTGAACAGACACCAACACCTGACAAACAAAAGAAACAGAAAACAGTTATGACAGGACATTTTTACTACCAGTGAACTACTACCTTGCTTCATCAACTAGGAGTCCCTTTGAGTAAGTGCTTCCACATAATTTTATCACCATAAAGTTGATGTTAATAACTGACACTGAAATACTTTATTAAAGCAAAGGTACAGCAGAATCTTATATAATGTTTATATATCATATGTTTTACATTCTTGAATCCTTGAAAAAGAAAAATAGGTTTGAAGATCCTATTTCCTAAAGCTACTGAAAACACACTTGCTTATAAACATCTCTATCAATTTAGACATCATTTTGCTCAAATCGTCCTTAGAGAGCATGACGTTAACAACGTACTCTTAATACTCACTCGTAAGGAAAACTACATGAGGCAGTCTCTACTTCAATTCCAAGGAAAACTGACTTTCACAGCATTGCAAAAATCTTCTTACTAGACCCTTCACTGGCAAGATGATATGGTTCTAAGACCACCTCTGATCCCCTACTTATACACCAGGTTTGTTTTTCTAGATATAATCAATATTGAGAGGTCATTCTTATTAATATAGTACTGCTTACTAATATATAACTAGCTAATATGAAATCTTTGAAGGCAGGAAAATATTAGCCACAATCTGCCCACTTTATAAATTAAAAAGAGTTAAAAACATTTTCATTAAAAGTCAAGGACATGCACCTTAGAAAAGGGATAGATTTTCTTAAAAACTGTTAAAAATTGGAAACATGAACCTGAAATATATGACCTATGAATACATAAGGTGAAATATGACCTCAGGTAACCATATTATTGAGGTCAAGGTCAACTACAAACAAAAAATTTAATGTGTATTATTTTTGAGGCAAAGGTCTCATAATTTTTAAACTTACTGAAACTAAATATATTATTGAAGGAAAGTGATTTCCCTTGGCTATATACTTCCCCTCAACTCAAATCTGATACTTCAGAAATAATTTTCCAGGGGATATTTATTATTTCCTTTCCTCTTCCCTTTTAAATAACTTTCCTCTTATATAAGTAGGGTATATCCTCATTTTCTACAAAAGCAGAGAAAGGAATTTTGTAACATAGCATTCAGTTACTTACTTAATCTCACATTCTTTGAGGCAAAATATGGTTTTATAAACTCAGGCAGCTGGGGATTCAAACAATTTATAAACCACTTCGGATTCATACCACATTTGGTTTTTTAAAACAGCTAAACTAATAAAGGAAATGAAAAAAATAGATGTTTTGTGTATAGAGCAAAGAAAACTAGAGATATAAATTTGAGTATAACATTTTCTGCTAAAAAACTGAATTATAACATTTGCATTTTATAACACATTAGCAGAGATCAATATTTCTGGAATTAAATTCAAAGAGTAATTGATAACATGTGGTCTTTTATGCCTGAGTGACATTATCTACTTTTAATGGACATCTTCTATTCATGTTTTTTAACATACATCTTTTAGGAGATTACATAAATGCTACTTCATTTTTCTTCAGTGAACCAAGCTATTTAGGAGTCAAAATATTCATTTTATGGAATTTCTGGAGTCTTAAATTATCTGACAGATTTACTCATTTTATTTCACAGCACACTTTACTATAGCCCAAAAAAACACTCCCATGAAAAACCAGTAAATAAATCCTTGAGAAGAAGAATTTCTCTTTTTTAAAAGGGTTTGATTTTCAATATTTGAAATTAATGATTTATCTAACTCTGAGAAACACTGTTATGAAGTGAGAGAGACCAAGACAGGCAGAATAACTTCATCCCCTCAGAATCCTTCTTTTGGTCATCTGTAAAATAGAAACCATACCTATAACTGTGACAACTAAATAAGGCATCAAGGGGTGTAAAACAGTAGGACTCATAAGTAAGTGTAATTAATACACAATAGCTATTCTTTCTTGGAGTAAAAATGACACCATGCATCCAGAAGACAGCAAAACACAAAACAAAATCACTCTTACTCTAAAAACAATATATTTTAACTTATGGGTACACAAAAAGGAGTCAGCATGAGCTCCATTCTGATAAACAAAACTTAAGAGCTTCCTGGATTAAACCAAAAAACAAACAAACCCAAAAAAAACCCAATATGCATCATAGCTACATCTGGTCAAGTGCTTTCTTAGAATGAGTCATTAATTAGCAGAAAAACATCTACTAGATACCATATTATGTACACAAATTATACTAAAGTTAACCTAATAATAAACAATATATTTTCATTCCATAGTGAAAGTTCACTGATTTTTAGTCAGTCCTCTGATATTTTCATAAAGAGTAAAAAAAAAAACTTTTTATTCATAGGCTGAATTTACTGTCCCTCTCCTCTTTAGCTTTATGTTAGTATCCACAAAATTGCAAGATGTTCACATTATAATTTATTCAGAGGCTGACTAAATCAAGAATCATATAAGAGCTTCCTTTCAGTAACTGTGTCAAGCAAAAATTTTAACCTTGCTGTAACATCTGCTATTAGGTCATCAACCAGTCAGCAATCTTGACTTCTATCAATGACTTTATTTTCAAATTATATCATGTCAGAAGATTTAATTCTTTGACGTAGTCTGTTAAGTTAAAAAAATTTATTATAAATATTCCAAACACAGCAAAGTACAGACTATACAATCCAAAATATTAATCTGTAACAAGAAACTATATTATATGAAAAAACATGTTTAGGATAATGGAAAGAAACAAATTTTAGTTAAAATGCTTTAGCTTTTCAAGATAGTAAGTACCCTCCTCTACAGAAAATTATGCTGCTACTGGG
>SJYQ01005159.1:129753-184595 GCA_006410935.1 Redunca redunca | reverse complement strand
TTCCATTGTTAATATGTGAAAATGCCAATTTTAATTTAATATACTACTTGGTATCTAATTGAATTGCATTTTTCAATTTCATAACTTTCAATAGGAAGAAAAGAGAAATTTATATTTCATGTTGTCAGCCTACTAACAGTCTTAGATACCATATGCAGTAGAGATTAGTATTTTAAAATTAGAGACTATTCATAATTAGCTTGAAAACCTGACACAGCAGAATCTTTAGGTAAATAACTTGCTGGAAAACTATTAACAGAGGGAAGAGAATGCAGTTTTCAGTAAGTAAATAAAACATCTTTGTATCTAAAGAAAGGTAGCAGAAAGGACTAGTGCTATACCTTGATTTGCTTGCCGCAAACTGGTAGTGGCTGCATAAACGATCTCAGCAGTCTTCTGAATGTCTGGCACCAAAAGAGTAAGGCCTTCCGGCTCTTGATCAGATGCATCTGGTTTTACTCCTGTTTTAACATTTTCCCTTTTAGATCTGAAAAAGTTTTTTTAATATGGAAAGAAATGCAAGGAAAATTAAGATTTTAGTCTTGAAAAATAAATACCTCCATAAGTAACAGTGGTTAAAAATCAATAAGATATTGTGCATTTCATTTGACATACACATGGTATATACCAGGAGTGGTTCAAATTAGATTCATTTTGAAGTCATAGGTTGACACCTAGCACAATAACTGAAGTTTCGGGTAGGTTGTCTCTTCACATGCAAAAACAGACACAAGGTAAACACAGACACAAGTTAAACACTGTAGAAATATCATACTATAAAAGACCCCGTTACCGGTTATGTCCTTTAATTAATGTCTTTACAAACACATTTACTGAAACTATATACCTAGAAGCAGAGACATCACTTCTGTATCTAAAAGTAATAGTTCCCTGTCTTCTAAGACCTGGGAACCAAAGATCCATAGGCAGTTTTTCATTTTAATACTATTTGTATTTCACTTAAGAGTATATTAATTTCCAAGATTGGGGGAGAAATATTCCAGAATAAAGTGTAGGTTCACTACTAGGTAACTCAATTCATATGTGCTCCTACACACTGACTCTTTCTTTAGACACTAAGTTTTAGGGCGTAATCATTTAAAAGATATCCTTCTGTTGCTCCCTATTCAGGGGCTAATATATACTCAACTTAAATTTTCTAGAAGAATGCTGTAGTATTTTATTAACAAGGTTCACTAAAAACAGCAAATATATCAATTTCCTTTTTCTTTCAACTCTCAGAATATTTTATTCAAATCATCATCACACCACTACTTAGATACTAAAACTCTACATCTTTGTTAATTACTTAAATAAATTAAAACAAACTGTAATCACATATAAATAAATGTATTTAAAGTATTTATGCTAAGGTATGATCTAGACTATGTATCACTTATTTTTATAGGTTGTACACTTACTAACAAAAGGATGTTACTATTATATTAAAATAACATTTAACAAAGTGGGCATGGAGCCTTAAAGAACTTCAAAAAAGATTAACGGAAGGTAGAAGAGTCCTTAACAAAATAATATTAAGCAATCTATGTCCAAATGAACTGTTCTTTATCACAAAGACAAAAATCTGTTCAGAAGCAATTCTGTGCTTAACTCTAGGTAGATAATAAAATGTAAATTAAGAGGAGCCACTGAGGTGGATAACAAAGGTAAATGGGTTTAGCGTCATGTATGAGTTCGGAACTGATCTCCACACTGTGTGAAAACACCAGTATCCACAGCTACTTTTAACCACAAGGTATATCCTATCTCACCTGGCAAGATGATTTGGCTTAAGAGCCATAATGTGTCACTGGTTTACTGCCTTTTCTCCTGTGTTCTCTTCCTGTCCTCCCTGATGTACAGGAGTCACAGAGAACACATGGTCAACTAACTCTCCTTTGCTACTCAGAAACCGCTTGGTAGAGTTGTATATATCGTTTTCGTCATCAACTTCTGTGTGTAAACGTGTTTATGATCATATATGTTAGCATATATATATATGGAGAATACAGTGAATGAATGTTTTAAGAGTGAAACAGACATTATAAGATACTGCATCTTACAGCTATGAAGTAAAGCTGGAACTACAGATTAATAATGAGTCCAAAAAAATTTTTTTTAATAAAATGATTCTGGTAGACAAGCTCAAACAGTTTCTCAACTTCTGCATTTATCAATCTGTTCACAATCTGTGTGAAACACCGAGAGTCAAGAAAAGCACATAAGCTGATTGACAGGACCCCCTCTGAATTTATACAGACTTTTTTTCTCTTCAACTGTAAATGATTCTCTTCCTGGGGCCTAAAAAATTTGTAAACAGAAGGGCCACTGAACAATATGAAAACAATAGTAAGTAGTTCAAGAAAACATAAGAGTTGTGGTTATAGCTATAATAAAATAAAGATGGTTTCCTAAATCTATCAACAGTCAGTCCATCCATTAGACTCTCAATAAAGATTTCACTTAAAGAAATGCATCCTGACAAGCAGAGAAGGAAGATTACAGGAGTGAAGCTCATTTTTCCAGAATTAAGGTACTTTCTCCTTGAAGAAACAAGAACCTCTGGCATGGAGAGTAAACTGCATCAATGCAATTTAGAGCAAGTTACCCTTGGAAAACTGATTCTAAATTTCAAGCCCTATTCATGAATACCAACTACCTAACTCTAGTATTTAAAAGATGATTAGTAGGAAAAATCTCTATTTTTAAAATAGTACAAATAGGATGAAAATTTGGACAATATTTTAAAAACATTTAAAAAATAGTGCAAAAGACCACAGAAGTCTTAAAAATAGTATTTTTTACACCAAATGCATGAAAGAAATAATCATATACATCATGGAGATAAAGGCTGAATCATAAAGCAGACATAATTAGACCTTTACTGTAGGTTCTAATGAAATTTTTTTTTTAATATGGATAGTCTTTTTGACAAAAACATACAGGAGAAAAAGAATAAACTTCAAAAGGTGAATATATGAAGAACACAAACTACCTGCCTAACGATGACTACAACTAGTCATTGTCTGACATTAAACTACAGACAGTAGTTTCTTTTCTATAAAGTTGCAGGTTACTGTCAACCCATATGTAGGCCCAGCTCATGAAAAAAGGCCATACCTTAGCTCACATCCTGAAGTCTGTGTGAAAAGCTATTTGAGTTCAAGGCACCTAGCTGGAAGTAGGTCTCTGAGACTGACAATGGATCCAACATGGTAAAAGCAATCAGCGACGGCCGCTACCATGGTATCCGCTGCTTTGTGCATACGTTGAATCTGGTTGTGATCACTGCCCTGAAGAAATACGAGGAATCAACTGAAGTTTCTACTATTGCAAGAATTATCTGCAAACATTTTCCACTATGCTGTGAATTCCAACTAAACAGCTAAGAAATTAAGCAAATTTTGGCTATGTGACATATAGTCTACACTAGGATGTGAGCAGAATGGGCAAATCTTTCTTGTGCAAACAAAAAAATAACCCCCAAAACTCATCATTCAGTTATATTGGACTGCCTCTGCAAATACTACTACCCAAATTAAGCTAGATATTTGTAAGGCTACAATATATCAGAATTACATTCTCTTATAATATATAAAATGAAAACAGCTTACTATAGCTATTTTCTTGGTTGAACATTGGGAAAGACCATTTCAATCCCCTGCACTCCTAATTCTGAAGTCACAACTATCACACTGTTGAAATAAATATTTAAAAAGCAGAGTCACATTGAAGAAGTAATCAGGACACCATATGGTGAAATGTCCAGATTCAAAAGTATTAAGGATTAGCATCTTAGAGGAAGATTCTAAAACTAGAAGAGAATAAAACTTCTACATTTACCTTAAAACAATGTGTTATAGTCCACAGTTCTAAAATCCTTTGCCAAGAATTATAGTTTTAAGTAAATAAATAAAAGTAAGCAGAAAGATTTTTTTAAATATTACTGTGGAGAATTATTTGCTTCTTCTGTCTACAGACAACATGAAAATAATTTTTGAAATGCACCACTAAGCTGGATAAAGACCCTTGTAAGATGACTGCTTCCCATACTTTTTTTAAATCTTAGTTTTTAATTCTAGATTCCCTTTTATTTTTAAATTCTTTCCAAATGGAAGTTAATAGTTTTAGGTTTCATTGGAAGTAGAAAATAAAATCTTCTTTGTCTTAACTAAAGCATAAATGAGCAGTAGGAGAGAAGGGACTACTTAAAACAGGGGTATGAGAAGCCTTTGAAAATAAAACCTTGACTTCTAGATTAGATAAAAATATAATAAATTTTAGGTCAGACTAAACATCACAGGACAAATAATGATACTGTGTGCTGCTGTGATATGGAGTCGCCACAAGTGATACGCATCACCAGGGGACAATCCAAGTGAGGCTAAAAAGAGACACTAAAACCTGTGTTGGCACCACTGTCTCCATCACCAAGTAAAAAAGGTTGATGAACCACTAAACTTAAATATATATATATATTTGCAACAACTGCTTTTTGGCTAAGAAATCAGGTCTTTTTTATTTTGTAGGTAGGTTTGACAGAGGAAAAAGAAGACACAGGAAATGTTTTTCCAACAAAAACAAAAGTAGGAGGACTGGAACTGAAATTTCTTTCTCAATCAAAGCATTAGAGGAACTAACTTAAAGGAATTAAAATTAGTTTGATGCCTTCTAAGAAGTAAATCAATTAATTGTGGATAAAAACGAATTGGGGATTTCTACCAGAGAATTCAGTTCTTTTAAAACAACTGAATGAACTTTGCTCCAAAAGACACTTTGGAAAGCCAAGAGAATCAAAGCTGCTTACTTTCATGCTGTTAAAGAGAAGTTCAAAGTCAAGAACACCTCACATTCAACACAGAGTCATTTGTGTCACATTCTTATTAGCAATTAAGATTATCTGACTGACTAGTCTTACTCTTGTTCTCGCTCATGCTCAAACTGAGTATTTTGCTTTATGCTTACTTTGGTTAGTTAGGCCTGAGGAGGAATAAAAGCTTTGACAGAAAAAGGCAAAATTCTGTAAAATGATTATTTTCAATAAAAAATAAATTAAAAAAGAAAGATTATTTGACTGACAGAAAGTCATTTTTTCAAATTTTTGGTGAAACTGTTAAATACTAAATATACAACATATGATTATTTGCCTACTGGAGTACAGCAGGAAAAGTCTGCACAGATCAAGGACAAAATATCTTCCTTTGCTCCTGCTCCAAGGGGGCTATCAAGTGTCACACTTATTCAAAAGTGAAACCAAATAACTATGTCTATACTATGACTTCATTTTGAGATAACAGAGGTTGCAATGGCTATGTTAAGATTTAAAGTATTACATAACTCATATGTAATGTACGAGAAGTCATATGCCACAAATCCCTTTATTAATGGAGGTAACAGAATTGCTTTCAAGTTCTTTCTTTTTCAAGAATCTAAAGAGTAAAGACATATTATCACAGTAACAAAATTTAGGAGGTGGAAAATGATGTGTTGGAGGGTAGGAAGAGGTTTCTTTAGCAACAGAGAAAATGATTTTTAAAATATTTATGTATTTATTTATGGCTACACTGGGTCTTTATTGTTGTATGTGGGCTTTCACTAGTTGTGGCGATCGGGGGCCACTCTCATTGCAGTTGGATTCTCCTGTTGCCCAGGCTCTAGAACGCAAGCTCAGCAGTTGTGGGACACAGGCGTAGCTGCCCCTCAGAACACGTGGAATCTTCCTAGACTAGGAACTGAATCCATGTCCCCTGCATTAGCAGGTGGGTTCTTAACCACTGGACTGCCAAGGAAGTCTGAGAAAATAATTTTATCTCCAACACACCACCCTCGTTTATGCAAGCAGATACCAAATCAATTTGAAAAAAACAGTAGAGGAAAAGTATTAATACATCACCAGTAACTAAGACATTTTCATAGGAAAGGTTTTAATTAATTCTTTTAAGCAAAAAGCAAAAAAATCGAATGGGTAAAGTTGACTTATTCCTCATTTAAGTGATAAGTACATTAAGATGCTACCAGTTCATGATCTACAGACTAAAAAACAGTTTACCTTACTTAGTGAACCTTGGTAATCTAGTAATAATTATTCCTTAGGTGTAATCAAATGGCTATGCACCTCTAATAAAATATGCTGCCTTTTAACATCTTATTATAGGGCTAACTTAAAAATTCTTTAGAATGAAGAGCAAATTATCAAAAAAAAATTCTGTAGCATCTGTATTATTGTATATACTTTTTAAATTACCAAAAGAAAATTTTTCAATTAAAAAATTTTACTTCATTGTCAATATTTTAAAAATTTATGTGTCCTAAATTTCCAAATCAGAAACAAGTTCCCATCTCCCATTTCTAATTATTCACTGATAAATGAGTCAAACTGCTCTTTGGAAGTTCAATTCAGAAAATAAATATACTTGATTGCTTCCCTGGTGGCTCAGATGGTAAAGAATCTGCCTGCAATGCAGGAGACCCAGGTTTGATCCCTACATTGGGAAGATATCCTGGAGAAGGGAATAGCTACTCACTCCAGTATTCTTGCCTGGAGAATTCCATGGACAGAGGAGCCTGGTGGGCTACAGTCCATGGAATCAAAAAGAGTCAGACACAACTGAGCAACTAATTCTTTCACTTTTTCACTATACTTGATTGGGACACTAGGAAACTTGAGGTCTAATCATAGCTCTACTACTAAGCATCAGAGAACGTGGAACAAATCACAATATTTATGGGCCTTGTTTTCATCTTTTATAAAAAAGGGGATTTGAACTATATGAACTCTAAACAGTGTCCCTTACAGCTCTAAAAACCACAGATTTCATGGAACAGGTTACTTATTGTGATGTGCCCAGATTTCTTCCAAACTAAATCTACTTACCAGGGACTTCAAATTCAGTTATTAAGATTATTTGAGATTTTGATAGAATATAATGAAAACTGACGAGAAACATAAAGCTTATCTAATGCAATCTTATAAGGAATAATCATTTCATATATTATGTTACTGAGGTAGGAGTATTACATCAATTTATAATTTTTAATTTGTTTCTGTCTGTTAATCCCTTAAATAGCAGAATAAGCTATATTTTGATACTTGATCTAAGTGTTTTCCAGGAACCAGTGAAGGCTCAAATCTAGCTGTTATACAAGCATGAAACCTAAATGATCAATGAACAATTTTGGTAAAAGGTACCAGCAGTATATAAAAACAGAAGTATCTGGACTACAGGTCAATCAATTTGCTTTCTTCATAAATACAGTTTTTGAAAACAAACACAACAGGCACCAGGAAACTGAGGGGGGCTAAATCCAAGATTTATTTCCTAATAATAATAATTTTTAAATGTTAGTTTAAGTGATAGTTTCCCTCCCTATCAAATAAGAATGAATAATCTCTTGCCTAATCACACAGAGCAGAAAAACTTAATAATATACATCTATGAACTGTTGAGCCTGTATATCCTAACAAAAGTTATGTTGCAATATTACTTCCTTGCATTTTTTATATAACTATTTGATACTATATATTTATTATAACTACCCACAATTTAAAGTAGTTTGGCTTCTTGTCTAGAAAGAAGGGAAATTAATAAAAGCACACAGGCTAGATAGAAATACTATACTAATCACATTATTGCAAACTGGCTGAACAAAAGGAATTCAGGCAATACATCTACCTAAGTCATTAATCAGATTTTCACCAGATTTTGATCCCTCATAATTGTCATAAAATTTAAGTGATAGTGACCTTGACCTTATGTATAATAAACAGGGTATAATCACCAGGATGTATTTGCCACATATCTAACATAGATTATACCTTAAAACATCCTTTATGTCCTATTTTTGTACATGCCTCTCCCCACAATGCCTCTCTTTCTTTTTGCCCCTAAGGAACTACTTCTTCCACTGCCTGTAGATCTAAAAATTAAAAGTATTAAACACAAAAATCATTGAATTATAAAACTAAAGAATAAAAAAGAAATTTAGACTTTTTGCATAAAATAAATGAAAACCTGGTAAATTTTCTCTGCATTAGGCATGAAAGAAAAGTGTTAATATTGCTATACTGAGAGCACCTGAAAAATGGAACATTTATGATGATCAAGTTTTCAGAAACTATGCTGGATAACGAATTCTACTTATCCTTTATGACAAATGTTAAACTTTTTGTTCTTCATAAATGTTTATTAAAGCAGTAGACAGGCCAACGAATGTTTTTATTATGGAAGTCCTTTGATCTTTTTATTGAAGTGATTAATAAGAAGTGGCTTTTGAGATATTTCTCAAATAAAAGTAAATAAACTACTTAATGCTCCAGTAATGCTGAAGAAGATCAAGTTGAACAGATCTATGAAGACCTACAAGACATTCTAGCACTAATACCCAAAAGAGATGCCCTTCCATTATAGGAAACAGGAATCCAAAAGTAGGAAGTCAAGAGATAACTGCAGTAACAGGAAAATTTGGCCTTGGAGTACAAAATGAAACTGGGCAAAGGCTAACAGAGTTTTGCCAAGAGAATGTACTGGTCATAGTGAACACCCTCCTTCAACAACACAGGACGAATCTATACAAGGACTTCAACAGATGATCAATATGAAAACCAGATTGATTATATTCTTTGCAGCCAAAGATGGAGAAGCCCTATACAGTCAGCAAAAACAACACCAGGAGCGGACTGTGGCTCAGATCATGAACTCTTTATTGCCAATTCAAACTTAGATTGAAGAAAGTAGGGAAAACCACTAGACCATTCAGGTATGACCTAAATCAAATCCCTTACAATTATACAGTAGAAGTGACAAATAGATTCAAGGGATTAGATCTGTCAGAGTCCCTGAAGAACTATGGACAAAGGTTTGTTACATTGTACAGGAGGGAGTAATCAAGACCATCCCCAAGAAAAAGAAATATAAAAAGGCAAAATGGTTGTCTGAGGAGGCCTTACAAATAGGTGAGAAAACAGGAGAAGCTTAAGGCAAAGGAGAAAAGGAAAGATATACCCATTTGAATGCAGAGTTACAAAGAAATGCAAGGAGAAAAAAGAAAGCCTTCCTCAGTTATCAATGTAAAAAATAGAGGAAAACAATAGAATCGGAAAGACTAGAGATCTCGTCAAGAAAACTAGAGATACCAAGGGAACATTTCATGCAAAGATGGGCTCAATAAAGGATAGAAATGGTATGTACCTAACAGAAGCAGAAGATATTAAGAGGTGGCAAGAATACACAGAAGAACTATACATGAAAGATCTTCATGAATCAGATAACCACGATGGTGTGATCACCCACCCAGAGCCAGACATGCAGGAATGCAAAGTCAAATGGGCCTTAGGAAGCATCACTAAGAACAAAGCTAGTAGAGGTGATGGAATTCCAGTTATCTATTTCAAATCCTAAAAGATGATGCTGTGAAAGTGCTGCACTCAATATGCCAGCAAATTTGAAAAATTTAGCAGTGGCTACAGGATTGGACAAGGTCAGTTTTCATTCCAATCCCAAAGAAAGGCAATATCAAAGAATGTTCAAACTACCGCACAATTGCACTTATCTAATACGCTAGCAAAGTAATGCTCAAAATTCTACAAGCCAGGATTCAACAGTACATGAACTGTGAACTTTCAGATATTCAAACTGGATTTAGAAAAGGCAGAGGAACCAGAGATCAAATTGCCAACATCCACTGGATCATCAAGAAAGCAAGAGAGTTCCAGAAAAACATCTACTTCTGCCTTATTGACTATGCCAAAGCCTTTGACTGTGTGAATCACAGCAAACTGGAAAATTCTGAAAGCGATGGAATACCAGACCACCTGACCTGCCTCCTGAGAAATCTGGATGCAGTTCAAGAAGCAACAGTTAGAACTGGACATGGAACAGACTGGTTTCAAATCAAGAAAGGAGTATGTTAAGGCTACATATTGTCATCCTGCTTATTTAACTTATATGCAGAGTACATCATGAGAAAAGCCAGGCTGGATGAAGCACAAGCTGGAATCAAGATTGCAGGGGGAAATATCAATAACCTCAGATATGCAGATAACACCACCCTCGTGGAAGAAAGCGAAGAAGAACTAAAGAGTCTCTTGATGAAAATGAAAGAGGAGAGTGAAAACGTTGGATTAAAACTCAGCATTCAGGAAACTAAGATCATGGCATCCAGTCCGATCACTTCATGGCAAACAGATGGGGAAACAATGGAAACAGCGGCAGTTTATTTTTTGGGGCTCCAAAATTTCTAGAGATGGTGACTGCAGCCATGAAATTAAGACACTTGCTCCTTGGAAGAAAAGCTATGATCAACCTAGACAGAGTATTAAAAAGCAGAGACATTACTTTGCCAACAAAGGTCAGTCTAGTCAAAGCTATGGTTTTTCCAGTGGTCATGTATGGATGTGAGAGCTGGACTATAAAGAAAGCTGAGTGCCAAATAATTGATGCTTTTGTACTGCGGTGTTGGAGAAGACTCTTGAGAAACCTTGGACCTCAGGAAGATCCAACAGTCAATCCCAATGGAAATCAGCCCTGAATATTCGTTAGAAGGGCTGATGCTGAAGCTAAAACTCCAGTACTCTGGCCAATTACTCACTGGAAAAGATCCTGATGCTTGAAAAGATTGAAGGCAGGAGGAGAAAGGATGAGAGAGCATAAGATGGTTGGACTGCATCACTGACTCGATGGACATGAGTTTGAGCAAGCTCTGGGAGTTGGTGATGGATAGGGAAGCCTGGCATGCTGCAGTCCACGGGGCCACAAAGGGTCAGACATGACTGAGCAACTGAACTGAAAACTACTTACTGTTATTGAGGCAAATGAAATTAATTATAACCAATATTTAAGTCAACCACTTCCCCATTTTTGCTCAAATTATTATAAAAAATTTCAATTGAATAAGAAAAAAGTGAAAAATATCTTTATGATGGCATCCTGAAAAGTTCCAATTTGTTTAAATTTTAAATAAGAGATGATGTTAGAAAATGGCCGAAGTAGAAAATTACATTTATGCTTATAGAACAGTTATGTTTTCAAAACTGTCTAAAACAGGTGTACAAAACATATTATATATTCAGAAAAAATGAAATGCTGAAAAGATCCTTATAATTAACTATCTAAATCTTGTCTGCTTTAGACAAAAGATGCAAATTGCTGAACGTAAAACATATCTATATTGAAGTAATACACTTTGCCTAGTCTTTAATGTTTTCTAAAGGGATGTTGTGTTTCCCTTCTGGTGCAGCTGGTAAATAATCCACCTGCAATGAAATCTGGGTTCAATCCCAGGGTTGGGAAGATCCTTTGGAAATGGGGACGGTTACGCACTCCAGTATTCTGGCCTGGAGAATTCCATGGATATTTAAGGGCTTCCACGATAGCTCAGTTGGTAAAGATTCTGCCTACAATGCAGGAGACCCCAGTTCGACTCCTGGGTCGGGAAGTTCCGCTAGAGAGGGGATAGGCCCTGGGCTTCCCTGATGGCTCAGCTGGTAAAGAGTCTACCTGCAACACGGGAGACCTGGGTTCAATCCCTGGTTTGTGAAGATCCCCTGGAGAAGGGAAAGGCTACATACTCCAGTGTTCTGGCCTGGAGAATTCTATGCACTGTCTGTTATTTCTGATTTGTCTTAATATAAATGCTTATTAATATAATCAGGCAACAGCAATGTCAGTTTATTTATGTTAACTATTAGATTCAAATTAACTTTATATAGTTACTGCAAATTGTGAATCTTGAGAGGACTTATTAGGAGAGGTGTAGACAGTAAAACTATACACTTGTGAATAAAAGAATATTGAAATATTGTCATCTTTAAAAAGTTCTTGAAGCAATTTGTATAGTAAATATTTAACAACTTTTTTACAGACAGACTAAATCACAATAAATTACTCCTAGTTGCCACTTCACCATGTCAACAGGTTCATCTTGCCAGGAAAGATGAACATAATAAACTAGAAGTACAATTATTCCTTGAATAGAGCTCTTCTTTACACCAACCTCATCAAAGTACTATAATTATCAGTCACCAAACTAATCCTCACCCATAACAGATAATTTTATTAGTAAGGTGTAATTATAATTGAGAAAGTCTGAAACATATCTTATAGTCTATTATTTCAAATACTAAAAGTCAGAAGGCACTTTTCAGATATATGTATTTGTGTGCATATTACATGCATATATAATTATCTCATATGTTATTACATGTGACAGCAAAAACTCCTAATTACAGAACTAACAGCTTTAAAAGGCATTCAGTTGCATGGTGTTGTTCCACTGCGCCAGCTCAGTTTCTCCTCTAAGCAATCATTCTTACCAAAGCCTTTGGATGCATAGACAGTTTGTCAATATGGTTGTAATGCAGTATTGGTTCTACCTAGTATACTCCTCAACAGACCACTTGAAAGAAGGCCACCCAACTAATATATCTCCACTATATTCCTTCACTCAAGCATTACCTGAGTTATTCTTTATTAAAGTACAAGTGCCCCCGTGAAAGACTAAAGGATCATTTGCTTTTTTATATAAATTTTAATAACCCAGGAGGGTATTCTGAAATAAGAAGTCTGCCTTGAAGAAAAAGAACAAAAACCTGGAACATCATAACAGATGTAATTATAAAATGCTTCACTACACGGACAGCCAGAGGAGGACACTGGGTATCTTAGTGAGTAGGAAAGTGAAAAATAAAAGAGAAGCATGTTAAGTTAAGAAGCAGCTATTCTTTGTGAAAATCTTAAGGTGAGGATAAGAACCAAAATACCACTCTAAATGGTGGTCACATATAAAACAAAAGCTCGGCTAGCTTGGCTTCTGCTAACTTTCAGTTCCGCTCAGTTCAGTCGCTCAGTCGTGTCCGACTCTTTGCAACCCCATGAACTGTAGCACGCCAGGCCTCCCTGTCCATCATCAACTCTCGAGGTTCACTCAAACTCACGTCCATCGAGTCAGTGATGACATCCAGTCATCTCATCCTCTGTTGTTCCCTTTTCCTCCTGCCCCCAATCCCTCCCAGCATTAGTCTTTTCCAATGAGTCAACTCTTCACATGAGGTGGCCAAAGTATTGGAGTTTCAGCTTTAGCATCATTCCTTCCAAAGAACACCCAGGGCTGATCTCCTTTAGGATGGATTGGCTGGATTTCCTTGCAGTCCAAGGGACTCTCAAGAGTCTTCTCCAACACCACAGTTCAAACGCATCAATTCTTCGGTGCTCAGCTTTCTTCACAGTCCAACTCTCACTTCCAAACACGACCACTGGAAAAACCATGGCCTTGACTAGACGGACCTTTGTTGGCAAAGTAATGTCTCTGCTTTTGAATATGCTATCTAGGTTGGTCATAACTTTCCTTACAAGGAGTAAGCGTCTTTTCATTTCATGGCTGCAATCACCATCTGCAGTGATTTTGGAGCCCAAAAAAATAAAGTCTGACACTGTTTCCCCATCGATTTGCCATGAAGTGATGGGTCCAGATGTCATGATCTTCGTTTTCTGAATGTTGAGCTTTAAGTCAACTTTTTCACTCTCCTCTTTCACTTTCATCAAGAGGCTTTTTAGTTCCTCTTCACTTTCTGCCATAAGGGTGGTGTCATCTGCATATCTGAGGTTATTGATATTTCTCCCAGCAATCTTGATTCCAGCTTGTGCTTCTTCCAGCCCAGCGTTTCTCATGGTGTACTCTGCATATTAAATAAGCAGGGTGACAATATACAGCCTTGACGTACTCCTCTTCCTATTTGGAACCAGTCTGTTGTTCCATATCCAGTTCCATGTCCAGCAGTTAACTAAACTGCTAACTTTAGTTTCTCCCAATTAAACACAGATAAAGGGCAGAAGAGGGCTTCCCAGGTGGCATTAGTGGTAAAGAACCTGCCTGCCAATGCAGGAGACATAAGAGACGAGAGTTTGATCCCTGGGTTGGGAAAATCCCCTGGAGGAGGGCATGGAAACTCACTACAGTATTCTTGCCTGGAAAATCTCAAGGACAGGGAGCCTGGTAGGGTACAGTCCCTAGTGTCACAAAAAGTTGGACACAACTGAAGCGACTTAGCATGCAAAAGGCAGAAGACTGAGACCATGAATGGACAGGGTCCCATTCCTTTTAAATTTTGTTAGTTTTTATTTGCAAAATGCCATTACTTTTAGAGGACTGGAAGATATATCCTATTAATAGAGTTTCCCAAAGCATGAGAAAACATTAAGTGGCAGTTAGACACGGTATTAGTCAACTGAATCAAGAGTGAGAAATGAGAGTCTTTTGCCAATGAAAAGAAGTGTCTCAGTAAGCCTTTGGTAATTACTTATTTGCTAAATCTTCTTTCTTAAAACAGAAAACAGACCAGACAATGGAGTCAGACACTAACTTTTTAAGAATTCAGTGTATTGACTTTAACACTTATCATTTGCCAAATGATGACAAATGATACTGACTTACTTTTGGCAGTTGATACTGGTTCTTCTGCTATGTTAGTAATTTGAAACTTCCTCTTTAAATAAATGTTTGGTTTAATTAAGTTACCTGATCTAAAGATTCTACCAAAAGCACAGGTGGTACAAGATTTGAAAGTTCTTCCTCATAATGTTGAAGCTCTGACAAGAATTTCTATCAAGAAAAATTTCCTTCAATTTTCAACCATAAAAATGGTTTGGTTTATTTGATCAGATTAAGAAAAATCCCATTATTACCTGACACTCTTTTAGATTTAAGTAAGTTCTAAAATAATACAGATAAAAGGCTCCAGAAAAATTAAATCTAAGGCCTACTTACTGTCATATAAGTTCTCTCCATACACACAACTTTAGGTCGATGACAGCTTTAAGGAAACAAGCTGCAACTATGCAGCCCACGTGCCAAAGCTACTGAAGGCTGCACGCCCTAGGTCCCACGCTCAGTAACGAGAAAAGCTACCACAATGAGAAGCCTGCGCACCACAGCTAGGGAGTAGCCCTCATTCACCACACCTAGAGAAAAAGCCTGCGCAGGAACAAATATCCAGCACGGCCCATAATTGAAAAACCAAAAAAAAATTTAGAATCTCTGCTAATGATTCTTAGTCTCTTTCAAGCCAACAGATGATCATTTTCTGTCTTCAGTAAAACAACCCAGTAGGATTAGTAAAAGAAAATTTCTGCATAGGATTACAGACTTCAGATTCTTATATACTAACAAAGGAAACCACTTATCCTATAGCATTTGCACTTTTTGAAGGAGATCCCTAGGGATAAATTTGCAGTCACTGATAATAACACATAGGCAGAATAATGTAGTTAATAATGAATTTAAAGCCTGACTTACATTATTGCTTTTATAAAGTCAAACATCTGAATCATAGAAAGTATTTCTACCCAGGAACTGTCTTAATAAAGTCCACAATATTACAGCAAGAATCCTAATGGACTCAAATCCTCAGTCCCAGAACGGCAGGATGGGAGAGGACACACACAGCTCAACTATCAAGACAGAAAGGAAGAAAATCTCTTCTATGGCAATTCAGTCTTCTTCGAACCGCCCCCCACCCCCATTCTGCTATACTGCAAGACAATCTTTTTTTATAATGCAAATCTGAATAGATCTCCGCTGAAATCCTTTCAAGGGCTCATCACATCTAAAAACAGGTACCTATGAAGTTGGGCTTCCCTGATGGTTAAGTCGGTAAAGAATCTGCCTGCAATGAGGGAGACCTGGGTTTGATTCCTGGGTTGGGAGGATCCCCTGGAGGAGGGCATGGCAACCCACTCCAGTACTCATGCCTGGGAGAATCCCCATGGACAGAGGAGCCTGGTGGGTTACAGTCCATGGAGTTGCAAACAGATGGACACAACTGAGCGATTAAGCACAACACAGCCCAACTATGAAGTTCTTCAAGCCCCCGTTTTCCTCTCCAGCCTCATTTCCTACCCCTATCTCCCACCCAAAGGATACCCAGGTACACCAAACCTCTTCATTCTTTACATTTTCCTGAATTTCTCTGCTAACATTCCTCGCACAGTCTGGTATACCAGTCCCCTGCACCTCTTATTTAGCCAATTCTTACATATTCTTTGGGTTTCCAAAACTGACTTCATGCTCCAATAATGTGTTAAAATTTCCATATATCATGTACTTGTGATTAAAACTGTCTAATTATTGTTTCCCACATTATTTGTTAGCCCCTTGGAAAAACGCCTAATTTTCTTGTTATGCTCTGATGAACATTCAATAAACGTCTATTGAAGGAACAAAATCAGTCATGCTCTTGTGACTAAGCCAGATCTCCCCTATCTGAATATAAATGCAAGTTTGTAAAACACAAATTAGATAAAAGAAAGATAAATGATCTGTCTTTTTAAAGTCTTAATAATATTCTCCTATTTCCTCTTACAGAAAGTTTCAGGCTTGAGGCGGGAGAGCCAGCAAACCTACATCACCTCCATCATTCTTTTGAGCTTTGAGATCAACATGCACTGTCCTCAAGACAGAATAATCTTAATTAGGCTATTCCAACCTGTGAAAGTAAACTTTGGGCTTGGGCAAAACATTTTAATCCCCTTCATCCACAAAATATAAAAACTGTAAGTATAACATTTATAGAGAAAACAATTTCAATGTAAATTATTACATGTAAGCACAGTTATCATCTAGAGACCTGCATATTACAAACAGAATCTATTATTTCTTTACCTAAGATGACCAAAGAGTGCTAAGTTAAAATTTCATTTGGAAGGAAAAATGAAATGCATGCCTTTTATGTAAACTTGGCTTTAAGAAAGGAAAAACAGAGTAACAAATGAGAAATAACAAGACAAAAAAAAAAGGCAATACGATAAATACACGAACATAATTAGTAAACTAATACATCTACTAAATAGATCTACTTTATTTACCCTAACATATTTTTCCCAGAGCCCCCAGGTGCAGACATGGCCAGGACTTCACAAAAAATCACCCATAGGCACAGCACCCTCCCCACCCACCCTCTTATTTCTTACTGAGAAAAAGAGACAAAAATAATGTAAAAATGTTCTGAGCTGTGGTACACCTACACATTACTTTCAAAATCGTAGCTACAAACCTGATGAAGCACTAAAACAATACTCTAAAAATGATACATAAACAAAACATATTTGCCTTGACCATTCTCTTCTGAGTATCCTGGTTTCGTGTTGTTTTTTTTTTTTTAAATACACTTGGGGGTTGGGAAGGCAGGTAGAAGGGAGGGAGAGGGGGGAGCTTTTTGCATCTTGAAACAGTGTTAAAAATGAATTTAGGTCAACTTCAGTGAGTATAAACTTTGCAGGAAGTTGGACTATACTGTTCACTTCATTAGAGTTCTATACTGATGAAAATATGAAAAGAAGTGTATCTTAAGTTTTGACAGGCTGGAAAAGAGCAGATTTTCCCTTCTGAGAAGTGGTAAATGAGTTCTCAAGGTGCCAAAAGTTTGAAAGGAAAGTGAGAATGTTAATATGTACATCTGTGTTGGCTTCTTTTTCTGACAGAGGCTGTATTTTATACATATGTAAAAAAATAACAGATACCATGAGGGATCTTCATGAAGCATATTATGCTCTCTATGTAAAACTCTCTGTCAGTGTTTCTTTGTCAGTAAAACAGCTTTTAAAAAGTTAACTGCACAAGGTTACTGTAATGATAAAATAAAAAATGAAACGATCTCTGAACAGTCATTATGATCTTTACATGCATGTTTTGCTGGTACAGAATTTAGCAGTTTGAAGTGTCATTTTTTTGTTGTTATTGAAAAATTTTGAAGAATATCTTTTTCCAGGTAACCAAGTAGAAAAATAAAGAGTTCCTGTTAAATGAAATTCAGTTATCCTTCTCTGCAATTAAATTTTTGTAGTCAATCACTACTTAACACATTTTATGCAGTTAAAAAAAATTATACTGCATGTTATATGAATAGTATATATATTAATTCAAGAACAGGATATACATTAATTTATATACAATAAAGTAGCAAAAAAGGCAATCTAATTGTAAACATTCCAGTAACTTAGCTCAATTAGAAAAGAAAATCAGACCTTTAGTCTGATAATGCCACATTATTTTTGTATAATTATGTTAGCAGCCTAGGTTACCAGTTAGGAAGACTTTTGCTGTAACGAAAAATGAGGCCAAAGACAGTATTATTTTCTTCTTTACAACAGAAAAAACCTCACACTATCAAAGAAAATATACCTTTACATTTTCCTTCCCTCGAAAGAGTATGAGCCTACATCTTTTTATATTGCTACCAACTGGCACTTCTTTAATCTCCTAATTTATGATTCTTATTGCCTGGCAGTGAGCCACCAGTTTCTAAAGTAATAATGATAGTACAATAAAGCTAACAGACTCAGGATAATCTGAAAGTTGATCTCTTCTGAGAAATGAAGGCTGACATTCCTCCAATGACCAATTCTCTGACAACATTTGATGTTCTGTGATTCTCGAATTTTAGGTTATTAAAAAATTAAGTGAGAACAGGTAAGACAAACATATTGCAAAGATGAAAAAGAAGATTAACTGATTCAAAAGACCACCAAGAAAGGAATAAACTTCCTCTAGCCTAATTCTGAAGTTTTATGCAAACATCAGAATTTATGCCATCTCTTTTAAGTGAAACTGACAACCACTAGACAGATTCTGCTAAGAGAATGGAAAAAGTCACCAGGAAAAGGTTATTTTTAAAGTTTTTGATCAGAGAACTCATCATCTGATTTCTAGCTAGGTATAAACCTAAACCAAAGATTCATTTAAAAATTCAATTTTCTATGAAGGTAAAATACTAACTTTATTATAATGCCAACAAATAAATCCTCTTCCTCTCAAAAACATGATAGTATAAATTATAACATATGTATCAAAGTGAAATAGTAGTACTCCATAAATCCAACAGTTTTAATTCTATGAATCTACTCTGCAGAGATTTCTACAGATCCCAAAAGATGTAAGAGGTTGTTACAAATTAGAAACAACCCAAATGTCCATGAAAAGATGGGTAAGATACAGCATCTATACACAATGCATAATCATAAATATTAAGAACAATATTAGCAATATGTATTTATTGAGAGTGAAGCTGTCTCCCACCTCAATACTGAGTGAAACTAGCATCCATTTGTATAATAAGTACAATGCTATAACATTTAATAAAAACTCTACCTACAGCTATAAGATCTCAGATGGAGATGTCTGATAAGCCACTGTGACTAAATATTTGAGTGTAGGATTTGGTGGATACTTTTTCTTCAGTTTTATTTATAGCTTGTGCATATGTGTATTTAATCAGCATATATCATTTTTTTAAAGTGAACAAAGTTATTTTTTAAAAGATCATAAAAGCCAAGGTCAAAAGAAAGGAACAGTACCTTAAACGGTTGGTGTAGGTATCCACACAGGTCTTCATTTTGGCTAATAATGTACCAACAGAAGTTTGGCACTCTGACTGCTCTTCTTCCTCTTCACCAGTCTCTGCAGAAAGAGGCAACAACAGGGGCACCATGCACGTACAGGAAGCAATGGCACGGAGCAATTCTAGCAGAGCTCGATAGAGGGGCACATGTCTTGCCATGTCGAGAACTGTGAGAAGGAAGAGAGGAAGAGTATAAAATGAGCACATGTGCAACATAAAAGTTAAGTCCACAGCCATGTAGCTTCTACTTCGACCTTGAGATTAATTGATAGGTTGGTAAATGGACTGAAGTAGATGTTTGTGAAGCATCAATGTATAGAATACAACAGGCACTTTTAGAGAACAAGAACAAAATGAACATGGCACAGGGTTGGGAGATGGCAAGACATGTGATTAAGCAATTTGCTGCTTGTTTTTGGCTGTGCTGGGTCTCTGCTGCACTGCATGGGCTTCTTTCATTGTGGAGCACAGGCTCAGCAGCTGTGGGGCTGGCGATCTCTAGCTGCAGTGCTCAGGCTTAGTGGCCCTATGGCCTGTGGGATCTGAGTTCCCCAACCAGACTGAACTCGTGTCCACTGTATTGGAAGGCAGATGCTTAACCACTGGATCACCAGGGAAGTCCCAAGTAACTACTCAGTTATATTACAGATAAAAATAATTAAACAGTCCAAATAATATATTAGGGCAGTAAGTACACTTATTAGTATGACATGGAAATATATTTTTCAAATTAAATTGAAAGGAAACCATTGTATCTTAGGTAAAACAGAATGATACAGCCACAGTTTATCAAAAGCAAAATTCAATAAATCGATTTGTTAGGAAAAAAAGGAAGTTGACAGTGCTAGCTTTTACTTATCAGCTACAAATCAAATGAATTTTTTTCTTAAAACTACATGCATCTAACAGTGGATTCCATGCTCTAAGAACATGTATTGCTTTTAAAGCTTTTATAAGCTGTTTTGTTAGGTTTTGTGGCTTCCTCCCAAGTGGAATTTCCTTTTGTGAATCATGTAAGTTAAGGACCTAACAACATTTTTCCAATAACAGTAACTGAACAAACTGGTGGACAGGCTGGGAATATAGCAGTAAAGAATACAACCAAACATCCTTGCCTTCATGTAGCTTACATTCAAGGTAGAGAAGACCAAGTGAGTAAAAATTTTTTTAGACATTACTAAGTACACTGAATGCTAAATAGAAGACCAAAACAGGGAAGGAGGATTAGGGAGTACCGGCTTGAGGAAGAAACTGTCTAACTGCCCACAGCAGTATACTGGGGTTAGATATGGGGAGGGATGAGGCCTCATCCAGGAATTCTGGACTTTGTTTGGCAAGGTATGTAAAAGGATGGCTTAAAAAATTAGTTCTGGTAATGTGAAGACAAACAGTGAGCTGTTCAGAGTTATGGAGGAGTAGGCCCTTGTTTCACAGCTTCCAATAATGATGCAGAGAACAGGTGTAAAAAGCATCACTGTTCATTCTCTCTTTACTTACTTGAAATTCTACTGTCCATCTTTAAACATAAAATTTGCATGTGCGCATGCTCAGTCACTCAGTCCTGTCCAACTCTTTGTGGCCCCATGGACTGTGTAGCCCACTAGGCTCCTCTGTCCATGAGATTTTCTAGGCAAGAATACTAGGGTGGCTTGCCATTTCCTTCTCTGGAGATCTTCCGACCCAGGGATTGAACCTGCGTCTCCTGTATCTCTTGCACTGGCAGGCAGATTCTTTAACACTGAGCCATATATTTGGTTATATTTAAAGCTTCTTTTTAAATTTATGACCTAATGCTACTTCTTATTATAACTCTATACTATAACACAGTACACTATAGTTTTCAGGAAATTCAAGTTAAAATCCAAAGTTATAAAAAAACAAACCAAAGTTAATTGATGGGCATAAAACACAACATTAATATTTGTGAGGATATGAAAAGGCTAGACTTATGTAAACAGGTGGACATGCAAAGTTATAATGAATTTGATATTATTTTACGTGCCCATATTCTATGAAAGATGCTTCCTTCTGCCTAGGCCTCACTTATGGAACAGAAGATCTGAACAGGTAATTCTCCAAAAATGATATATAAATGGCTAATAAACACACTGTCATTAGTCATCAGGGAAATGCAAACCAAAACCACCATGACTTCTCTGCCATCTTATACACACTAAGATCACTGTAAAAGCAAAAAAGTAACTTTAAAAAGTAAAGAAATCACTTACTACTATGTGAACCAGCACTTCCACTCCTAAGTAAAAACCCAAAGCAACTGCAATGAGGAACGAAAACAGCACTTGTACACTCACATTCACTAAAGTATTATTCACAAAAGCCAAAAGGTATAAACAACTCAAATGTCTATCAAATGAGTAAACACTGAAGAACAACAAAGCTGAAGGACTGACAGAATCAGACTTCAAAACTTACTGCAAAGCTACAATAATCAAGAGAATGTATGGGTAGAGACAAATAGATCAATGGAACAGAAACAATAACAAAACGTGTACATGAAGGTTTGTAGCAGCTTTGTTCATAACTTCCCCCAAATGGAAACAGCCAAGACGTTCATCAAAAGGTCACTGGATAAACACTGCTGTATGACCATACAATGGAATATTATTCTGCAAAAAAAGAAGAAATGAGCTACAAAATTGAGAAAAGACATGGAGGAAACTTAAATGCATACATACTGCTTCATAAAAGAAGCCAACCTGAACAGGTTTACAGTGCATGGTTCCAACTAATGACATTCTGAAAACGGAAAACTATGGAGCCAGAAAAAGGATCAGTGGTTACTAGAGGTTTCAATGGGGAGAGAGAGAGAGCGGGGGGAATGAATACATAGAACACACAGAATTTCTTAGGGCAGTGAAACTAATGATACTGTATGATACTGTAATTGACGCACACAATACTAGGCATTTGTCAAAACCCAGAACTATATAACACAAAGAGTAAACTCTAATATACTGACTTCAGTGAAAAATACTTCACTGTTAGTTCATCAATAGTACCATGTGCCACACTAATATAGATTATCAGGTGGCTCAGTGGTAAAGAATTTGCCTGCCAAAGCAGGAGGCGCTGGTTCAATCCCTGGGTCAGGAAGATCCCCTGGAGAAGGAAATGGCAACCCACTCCAGTGGGTTAGTAAAACCCACGGACAGAGAAGTCTGGCGGGCCACAAGTCCATGGGGTCACAAAGAGCCAGACACAACTGAGGACACATACACACCACGCTAATACAAGATGTAAGTAACAGGACACTATGAATGGAGGGGCAGGGAAATGTACCATCTGCTCAATTTTCTGTAAACTCAAAGCTCCTTTAAAAATCTTAGTCTACTGATTAATTTTTTAAAACATTTGTCTAACTATTTAAAAGTAAACTATTTAAAATTAAAGTATTTTACATAAATTATACAACAATATAAGTAATCCAAGACACACTGATTTTTTTTTTTAAATAAACAGTTATAAACTTATCAAGAACAACAACAAAAAAAAACCCCACAAAATGAGAAGCTACTTCTGCATTAGGCGAATAAAGCTGAAGACAGCCTACATACTAAGACTCAATACAGAAGACAGTGGGGAAAAGAAGCTGACAAACGTGAATGTGGATAATTTTTTAAAACTTTAAAACCTGGAAATGAACAGCCACAGAGAAAATAAGACGGCTCTTGTAAGTTAAGTGAAACACGATACTTCCTTTTATGTATTGGTATTTATTTTATTCAACTAAGTAGATTCCAAGTAGGAATCATAAACTACTGAAAGCTGAGATAGTCTCTTCATATCAAGGAGGGATAGAAGCAAAAGCTGTGGAAGCAAGCTAACAGGCAGTGGATAATGAGATTGAGAATAGTAAAGACAAGTGAGACATACAATTATGGGCCTGATTTACAAAGAACACGAAATAAATTTCAGTACTATGTCATTTATGACAAATTTTCAGCTTAAAAAATGAAGCTTTTATATATTTCCATATTCTTGACAACAGTTACTTAAACAAGTGTTCTCATTTTAATATCAAATTCCACCTGGATATTAATGCATCCAGCAATCCATGCTATGTCTAGAACCTGAAAAATGGTTGTTTTTATCTGATTTACATTATTCATGTTTTCCTTTTAAGACTTATTTCTGCATATCTCCTGGAAGGGAAATCAGAAAAACTAAGGGAGAGCTAATTTTTGCTCTCTTTTTAAGACAGGCACTTTTAAACTAACATGTCTGGGTGGTCAGCAAACAAAAGGAGTCAATAAAAGTAACAGTCTAATGATAAAATACAGATGAGTACAAAATACACCAAGTGTTTCAATCCTGAATTCCACAATTCTCTATTTTGCCAAACAGAGCTTCATCAGAAACCCTCAGGTGTCCTTTCACACAGCACACACCATCTTTACTTCAGGATTAAATGTCACTAGCCTGACAAAGAAGGGCAGCACCACAACACTGTTACACAATGCCACACCTGCAAACGGCTTACGGCAACTTCTTCACTCAGCACGTGCCAAGTGCCTATTTCCATTCACTGCTTACCCCCAAGCAAAAAGTCACTACCTTTCAGATCCTCAGATGTACCTGTTGGCTGAATTATGCAATGCTTGAAATATACCTTGGAATTTACCATCAACAACTACAGATACAGGTGTGTGACACTGCTATATAATTATTTCAATTAGAAAAATGTTCTGTTTTGAAAGGAGTAACCAGTACTGGGTAAAAGAATAAAATTCCCATTTTCTGTATATGAAAAAACATTTCATGGGGGAAAATGATCTTCAAATTACTGGAAAGAAACAGAATAGGGTAAAGGTTGGTGAGAAGAAATTTGTAAGACATAATCATACAGATTAGTCATTTTTTCATGAAACACACAATTCAGCACATATAAAACCTGAAAATAATTCTAAGAAAAACTGGAAAACATTTACTGCTTGGCTTATTACTGGCAGAAGCTAGCAATTCAAACCAAAAAGTTTCAGTGTCATTTACCATGGATTGCTTCAGTCCATGGGGTTGCGGAGTCAGACACGACTGAGCGACTTCCCTTTCACTTTTTACTTTCATGTATTGGAGAAGGAAATGGCAACCCACTCCAGTGTTCTTGCCTGGAGAATCCCAGGGACGGGGGAGCCTGGTGGGCTGCCGTCTATGGGGTCACACAGAGTCGGACACAACTGAAGTGACTTAGCAGTAGCAGCAGCAACTAATACAAAAGACCCACTCCTTCAAGGGAACTGAAAACATTTGCCACCTTCAATCAGGAACTTTGTCAACTTTTTTGTTCACTTCCTTCCGCCTGCGAGCGGGCGGCGCACGGAGCGCAGGCGCCTGCGAGCGGGCGGCGCACGGAGCGCAGGCGCCTGCGAGCGGGCGGCGCACGGAGCGCAGGCGCCTGCGAGCGGGCGGGAGCGCGGCCGAGAGGAGCTACCCCACGTCCGAGATCATGGGCAGCAGCCTAGAATGCCAGGCTGTGACGGCGCAGGAACGGCAGAGAGGAGCTACCCTGCGTCCGAGGTCAGTGGCGGCCGGGAGGAGCTACCCTGCGTCGGAGGTCAGGGGCTGCGGCTGGGAGGAGACACCCCGCGTCCGAGGTCAGGGGCTCCGGGAGGAGACACCCCGGGTCCGAGGTCAGGGGCTCCGGGAGGAGACACCCCGTGTCCGAGGTCAGCGGCGCCGGGAGGAGACACCCCGCGTCCAAGGTCAGGGGCAGCCGGGAGACACCCCGCGTCCGAGGCCAGTGGTGACCGGGAGGAGACACCCCGCGTCCGAGGTCAGGGACGGCCGGGAGGAGCTACTCCGCGTCGGAGGTCAGGGGCGGCGGCCGGGAGGAGACGCCCGGCATCCGAGGTCAGGGGTGGCCGGGAGAAGCCACCCCGAGCCCGAGGCCAGGGGCAGCAGTTCGGTGGAGCCACCCACGCCTGAGGCCAGGGCTGGTGGGGGGAGGAGCAGCCAGAGGAGCGGTGGCTACGCAGGCGCAGGAGGGCCTAGAGGAGCCATCCCACGTTGAAGGTCAGGAACAGTGGCGGTGAGGAGACACCCCTCCTCCAAGGTGAGTCTGAGTGAACTCTGGGAGATGGTGATGGACAGGGAGGCCTGGCACGACTGAGCGACTGCACTGAACTGAACTGATCTCTGAGTATAAACAGAAGTTATTGATCACTTTGTGGACTAAAGTAGGATCTCTGGGAATAGTTCATTCCTGATGCAATGGAGGATAACGAACACATCTCTTTTAATTATTTTTAAAATTCAGATATTTATAGCAAATGTTATAACAACTATAAATGGACTATAACCCTTAAAACTTGTGAATCACTCTTTTTTACACCTATAATTTATATATTATACATCAACTATACTTTAAAAATAACTCAGACATTTAGTAACTTCAGTATTTTAGGCTAAAATATGTCGTGATTATACATTTTAGACATAAACTGCTAGTCATGTTAAAAATTAGGTATGCACATCCCATTAAATATACATAGAAGACTTAAAAATATATGTATAGTTACTAAATATAGAGCCAGAACACATAAATGGTGGGATCTAATATGTACTTTTTAATTATATTTTCTACTATTGTATACAACTGTTAAAATGATAAAACATTCTTTGAAGTTCTACTAAAATGCATGTATTTTCTATCATTTTCCACCACCTTCAACTGAATAAAAGAGAAGCACAGACTGAAAACTTATGCAAGAAACACAAGTATAAGAAATCTACTTCCTATTTCACTATAGGAAGTTACTCCTATTTCACTATTCGAAGATATCTTTCTTGGGGATTTGTTTCACAATTTTCTGTTTCCCTCTACACCCGGAGATTTTCTGAGAAAACAGGTACTCCTGTCATCATTAGAGCAAAAGATGTAAAGAAACAAGGAGAGGAAGAAGAAAAAACATGTTTTGACCATGTTAGGATTATTAGGAAAGTACTTAGAAAGTCACTCAGTTGGGTCCGACTCTGTGACACACGGACTATGGCCTGACAGGCTCCTCTATCCATGGTATTCTCCAGGCAAGAACACTGAATGGGTTGCCATTCCCTCCTCCAGGGCATCTTCCTGACCTGGGGATCAAACCGAGGTCTCCCACGCAATAGCACTTAACCTCTTGATAATTGTTTTTGTGTGTGTCTTTATCACACTCTGACAAGTCTCTTTCATGGGTTACATTCAAGACAGAACACAGCTTTAAAAAACTGTTTTTAAGGATAACCTTTAAAAGAATATTTCCAGAAAATTATAACATTTCACAGTAAGTATCTGGCCCGTAGGGCAGCATCCAGGGTAAGTGCCTTATTCCAGGCACAGCAGTGACTATATGGACAATAAAGATTTATTTCTGGATGCCAGAAAACATACAAGATACAATAACTGAAATAAGACACAAAAACAATGATGCAGCAGACATTTTTCCAAAATTACATACTGAATATCAGTTTCATTCAAATTGCTTTTACATTTATGTTCACTTTAAGTTTCTAATAATCTACCTAACACAGGAAAGGGAAATTTTTTTCAACATGGGAAAAATATATAGCAAAATATATAGGAAAATAAAGTTTTATTCAGCATCAATAAATGCTCAACATTTCAACATCATTGTCTTCCTTTGGATTTACATGGAAAATCTCAAAAGAAATGCTTTATATTAATCCATTAGTAGGTAAGCAGTAAGATCACATAGAAAATAAATACTAACTACCTAAAAGAACACCTTGTTTTTTTCTGATTTTTTCAGCATATGCAGATTTTATTTCTCTCACCAACTTCAGAAATAGAAAATGAGAGGCTCACCTAAAGCATAAAAACCTCAAAACAATCTTAAGAATGTAACATTTGTTTATGGAATGTTCATTTGAGTAGACACAAAAACTAATGTGAGAATTAAAAAATAAATTATTCAAATATTTAATTAAGTTATCCTTAAATTATTTCTCTGTAAAATAAAAACCCTTTCAAGTGACTGAATACTAAAACTTAATCCATAACTACGTGCAATCAATATCACTACAAGTAACGTAACTAGTATGCATATCTTAAAGATAATCATGGAAAAATAGTTACAGTTCCAATTGTAGATTTATTCCTATGTAATTTTTTAGTATTCTTGCCTGGGAAATCCCATGGACACAGGAGTCTGGCAGGCTGCAGTCCATGGGGTCACAAAAGAGCTGGACTAAACAAAATACAACAAACTTAGTAATAATTTTTGGATTTAAAGAATGTGCTCATATTTAACACATTTGCATACCAACAAAATTAACCTATTCTCTCATAAAATTAATTTAAATATGGAATTTTAGAGGAAATAACCTAAGATAAGATACAGTAACTTTTAATACAGTGTGAGGAAAATCAGATGGTATAACAAAGTCTTCTGTAATAGGTTTTGTCCCATTACACCTAGTTACAGAACTACCAAACCAATAAAATGAAAATGATGAAATTTTAAACCTAGCACATACCATCACTCAGCCAAACAACCAGCCAAATTAGCAGATACTTTATAATCCTCCCAATTTAAAAAGGTCTGTGCCTCTTCTCGTTCTGACCTTCCTCTAACATGTCAGGTCTACTCATTTTTCTGTTCCATACTGATAAAATCTATTTACAACATTTTTAAAATTTGAAAATATGTGAGTTTAGTAATAATGGCCATATTATGGCTAAACACTTAAACTTGGGCAACTGAATACATTTCTCTTGCTTTCATTTGCCCCTTCCTATTATGACATTAAGAAACAAGCATGAAAAAGGCAAAGATTTTGTAACACTTGATAACATTCCTGGAATGTTCTACTATATTCTACTATGTTCTACTATATTAGCGGCAAGTGATTTAATGTGATCAGTGGTGCTGTTTTCTAAAAATAGGAACATCTCATTTTCTAAAATGGGAATGAGAAAGATGAGGGTGAGGGACTCTAACATTTCACCTGCTATTTCTCATTTTCACACACTGTAAAGTATTTATTTAACTTATACACAAAATACATCATGAGAAATGCTGGAGTGGATGAAGCACAAGCTGGAATCAAGATCACAGGGAGAAATATCAGTAACCTCAAATATGCAGATGGCACCACCCTTATGGCAGAAACTGAAGAATAGAACTAAAGAGCCTCTTGATGAAAGTGAAAGAAGAGAGTGAAAAAGTTGGCTTAAAGCTCAACATTCAGAAAACAAAGATCATGGCATCTGGTCCCATCACTCCACGGCACACAGATGGAGCAACAATGGAAACAGTGACAGACTTTATTTTTGGGGGGCTCCAAAATCACTGCACACGTTGACTGCAGCCATGAAATTAAAAGACGCTTGTTCCTTGGAAGAAAACCTGTGATCAACCTAGACAGCGTATTAAAAAGCAGAGACATTACTTTGCCAACAAAGGTCTGTCCAGTCAAAGCTTTGGTTTTCCAGTAGTCATGTAAGGATGTGAGTTGGACTAGAAAGAAAGCAGAGTGCTGAAGAACTGATGCTTTTGAACTGTGGTGTTGGAGAAGACTCTTGAGAGTCCCTTGAATTGCAAGGAGATCTAACCAGTCCATCCTAAAGGAAATCAGTCCTGAATATTCATTGGAAGGGCTGATGGTGAAGCTGAAACTCCAATCCTTTTAGCCACCTGCTGCAAAGAACTGACTCATTTGAAAAAGACCCTGATGCTGGGAATAATTGAAAGCGGGAGAAGAGGATGACAGAGGATGAAATGGTTGGATGGCATCACCGACTCAATGGACATGAGTTTGAGTAAGCTCTGGAGTTGATGATGGACAGGGAAGCCTGGCGTCCTGCAGTCCATGGCGTCACAGACAGACAGGACTGAGTGACTGAACTGAACTGAACTGAACTCAGCTCAATTTCTGGCAATGAAACAAGACCGCCATCTAGTGGCCAGTGGGGTAACTGACGGCTTACTCAAAAGCATGCATATGTAAACAGCAGCTGTAGGGAAAATGGTCCTTGTTTACAAGCAATTTTCAAAATAACATATCTACAACAAAAGGAAGTCAGAATATGGGGAGGAGAAACTAAAATGAACACATTTCATATGTGGATCTTCCTATCTAGTAAAAAAAATCATAAAAATAACTACTTTCTCTGTTTAGAGGCTTTCATCATTCTTTTAAATGATACGAGAGATAAAAGTCTAATACAAAGATATAAATCACTTTTTGTTTCAGTTACCTACTAAGCTGTGGCTTCAAATTTACTGTTTTATAATTTTTCTAACTATTTTATAGATTCAGCTTTTTGAATTAAGTTCTTTGAAGGTAAAATCTGCACAAATTCCACTTAAAAAGTTACTAAATCTGTTACATATAGTTGACCAGCACAAGGTTGGTACTGAGCATTGTTAGCCTCTCCCTCATTCACTTCTTGTGTTTTGAGCATCCTTTTGTTTCTTTGGTGGGGGGGGAAAGGGGGCTCCTAAAAAGCAATTAAGTGGTCAAAGCAATATCTCAAAGGCTAAGAGGGAACATAAAGTGCTATGTTTTGAAGAGAAAATAAAAACCTTAGATCATTTGAAAAGTGGCATGTCACCTGCCAGAGTGAACTGGTAAGGTTGATAAGAATACATCAAACATTCACAGAATAAAGCAGAAAGGTTTTGGGTTTGGCGGAGGGTCCTGAAAGCAATCTCCAAGGGCTAACTATAGTTCAGTGTGGCTCTCGAAAGAGCCTATTACATTAGGCTTGTGGTTTTGTATACTATATGATAGCAGCATAAGCAAGCCATTTCTTGAATACAATGCCTTACACAAAATTATTAGCACTGCTCTCACACTTAAAAAACAACTTGCTGGATATGCTATAAAATAGTCTATAAAATGTCATCATATCATGAAAGATAAAAAAAGATTCCATATTGGATACTCTTCCTTATCCCAAATCTCCAAATGGTCAAAAATAATGTTCTACAGACCAATGACAAAATTGGAAAATGGACTTTAGACTAATTTTATAAAATAAAAATTTTACTAACTTCCAAGAAGTTTATCTGTTCAGATATTAAAATGTCACTTTAAAAATTAATATTTTAACCAAAATTGGTAATTTACATAAGCAGTAAAGCTATGTTTCCCTGAAATAAATAATTCTTATTTAGAATATTATAAATGGGTATACTTAAATAATATACCTTGCTTGTCAAAACTACAGATCAGAATGTTCAAACTACCGAACAACTGCACTCATCTCATAGGCTAGCAAAGTAATGCTCAAAATTCTCCAAGCCAGGATTCAATAATACAGGAACCAAGAACTTCCAGATACTTACTCAAGCTGGATTTACAAAAGGCAGAGGAACCAGAGATCAAATTGCCAACATCCACTGGATCATCAAAAAAGCAAGAAGAGTTCCAGAAAAACATCTACTTCTGCTTTATTGACTACGCCAAAGCATTTGGTTGCGTGGACCACAACAAACTGTGGAAAATTTTTATAGAGATGGGAATACCAGACCATCTGACCTGCCTCCTGAGAAATCTGTATGCAGGTCAAGAAGCAACAGTTAGAACTGGACGTGGAACAACAGACTGGTTCCAAATCAGGAAAGGAGTACGTAAAGGCTGCATACTGTCACCCTGCTTACTGAACCTATACGCAGAGTACATCATGAGAAATGTTGGGCTGGATGAAGCACAAGCTGGAATCAAGATTGCAGGGTGAAATATCAATAACCTCAGATATGCAGATGACACCACCCTTATGGCAGAAAGTGAAGAGGAACTCAAAAGCCTCTTTTTTTTTTTTTTTAAAACTAGTACCTGTTTATCTCTTGATGAAAGTGAAACAGGAGAGTGAAACAGTTGGCTTAAAACTCAACATTCAGAAAACTAAGATCATGGTATCCAGTCCAACCACTTCATGGCAAATAGATGGGGCAACAATGGAAACAGTGACAGACTTTATTTTCTTGGGCTCCAAAATCACTGCAGATGGTGACTGCAGCCATGAAATTAAAAAATGCTTGCTCCTTGGAAGAAAACATATGATCAACCTAGACAGAACATTAAAAAGCAGAGATATTACTTTGCCAACAAAAGTCCATCTAGTCAAAGCTATGTTTTTTCCAGTAGTCATGTATGGATGTGAGAATTGGACTATAAAGAAAGCTGAGTGCCGAAGAAGTGATGCTTTTGAATTGTGGTGTTGGAAAAGACTCTTAGAGTCCCTTGGACTGCAAGGAGAACCAACCAGTCCATCCTAAAGGAAACCAGTCCTGAATGTTCACTGAAAGGACTGATGCTGAAGCTGAAACTCCAATCCTTTGGCCACCTGATGCAAAGAACTGACTCATTGGAAAAGACCTTGATTCTGGGAAAGGCGGGAAGGTGGGAGGAGAAGGGGACAACAGAGGATTAGAGGGTTGTATGGCATCACTGACTCGATAAACATGAGTTTGAGTAAGCTCTGGGAGTTGGTGATGGACAGGGAAGCCTGGTGTGCTGCAGTCCGTGGAGTTGCAAAGAGTGGGACAGGACTGAGCGACGGAACTGAACTGATGGATCAGAATATATCCCAACTTTTAAGAGGTGTTCTGACAATTATCTGATGACATACTTAACTTAGTTCATTATTTTATATTTATTTAAAATCTAATATCAAAATTATTTTTGCAACCACATTCAAGTATAAATCTATCAATTAAAATCATACCACTAGACACAGTACCAGATTCAGGCATATATCTAAATTTCTTTACTCTGGGAAAATAATCACAAAGGAAAGTCAAACATTAAATTTCTAAAATAGTTACAAGACAGAGTATTTAATTTGCCATAATTCCATATATTTACCAGAATCAAAGCTTATTTATTAAAATACACACTTACCAGAAAGTGCACCTACTTGAATAGATTATTTTAAATGATAAAAGTAATACCAGATTTCTCTTTTGACTCTAAATCATGAAGATTAAAGCCCAGTGTTACACAAAGACTGAATTTCAGAACAAGACAAAATTAAAAATTTCTGAGAGGTCATACAGTTTGAAAGTGAAAGGATTAATATTTTAACAATGTGGATGGAGATAAAAGGAAACCTTATCTTACTCTGTTCAGTTTTCCTAAATGATTTACTATTAAATTTTGGCACTGATCTGAAGTACTTAAGTGTTTACAGCGCCAAATGTTTTACTTTATCAAAAAATATATTATACATTTGATGTCTATTTTTTCAAGAGACAAATCTAATGTATCAAAAAGCTCAATCTAAAAACATCAATTTAACACCAACATTTTTATAAGAATTTTGAAGTAGGCTGGGAAATGGTGTGTGTTTTTTGTTTGTTTTTTAATTTTTGCTGCACCAGGAGCTTTGTAGGATCTTAGTTCCCCTACTAAGGATCGAACCCACACTCTTTGCATTGGGAAGTGGAGGGTTTAACCATTGGACTGCCAGGGAAGTCCCAGAAATAGTGTGTTTGGAAGCACAATAATTTTTTGAAGGTCAAGAATAGTGGCAGTAATCCCTTCTCAAATATAAGTACATTTCCCATCCATCTAATTGCATTTAAACTGCTACCAAGCATCAAAACAGACTTCAAGATTTATTCCCATTGCTTTCCTTACCTATTCTTCCTTAATAATCTAACTGAATGTGTGTCTATTTTCATGACTAAGAATATGAATAAAAGCAAATACAAGAAGAAGAGCAGATAGTTTAAAAAAGTGAATAAATAAACATCTTGGTTAAAATGAGGAGATGCCAACTGCTTATTTTTCTTGGCAATACCTATATGTTACTGAGAGTCTAAATAAAACAAACTTTCTATTCTACTTAAGAAAAGGATACATTTCAAAAAAAAAAGGATACATTTCTTGAAAGATAATTCCACAACCAAAGAAATAAAAAAGCAATTTCAGTTGACCATCAGTTGAATACTGCAAAGTATCTACCTAAGGTACTTTCATAATTGAATTTGTAAAAAACTAATACTCATTGTCAAGTATCTATAGACTTGTATAGTTTATCTGTCTTCAAAAAACTATGGTCTGCAATTCTAATGTTTAAGAAAAACGTTAAAAACACACAGAATTTCAATTAACCATGATTGAATCACAGTATTGTCACAAAGCTGTTAGCCTTTACCCTATCATTTTCAGTTACAGGTTATTAAAAGAAAAAAATGAACCTTATTATTTAAAGTGATAATGATAAAATAAGTAAACAAAAGTACTCGTCCACTAAGATATTGTAAAGGACCAGTCACAATGTGATTTACCTGAATCATTTCGTAGGTAAGAGGACATGGCAGGGATGAGGCAGGACTGGCTGAGCAGCTCTAGAAGTACGGAAGGAAGGGCATTGCTGTTCTGTCCTCTACTCTCGTGAGATGGCTGAGCTTCTCCATTCACAGCACCACTTGCAGGATTTATATAACTTGCAAGAACCTAAAAATAAAAATCCTTGGATTTAAAACTGAGTTTTAGCTTCACAAATTTAAAATTCCCTATTTTATGTTAGATATTCAATCTGAATATGAAGAATATATATTTTCAACTCAATCAATGCAGGTATTAAAAATGAGACTTTTTTCCCTTTACATTTTCAAAAGAGGCTATGTTTCTCATGGTGATGTACAATGCTATGATCAGACATATAGAAGCAATCCACCTAAGAACATGAACTTAAAACCTTAGTTGCAACTTGCAAGAACGCTGGAGTAGGTTGCTATTTCCTTCTCCAATACATGAAAGTGAAAAGTGAAAGTTGAAGTCGCTCAGTCATGTCCGACTCTTCGAGACCCCATGGACAGTAGCCTACCAGGCTCCTCCGTCCATGGATCTTCCAGGCAAGAGTACTGGAGTGGGTTGCCATTTCCTTCTTTGATTTATTTATTTTATTGAGTAGGTTTAATTTATAGTTGAGGGTGATGGAATCTTAGAAGTCTGTATGAGAATAAGCTTATTCTAGAACTGTAAAAATAACGCTCAAAGACTTAACTAATGCTCAGAAAAATAAAAAACAAAACCCTTAGTTTAGTCAGTTAGTTGATACAGGAACAAAAGCTAATCTTTACAAACCTACTCTACTCATTTCTGCATTAGAAGCTTTATAAACTAGTTCACCTTGCCCAATTCTAGAAAATGCAACACAATGTGAGAAACAAAGGTATAAATAGATTTTGTTTAGAAAAGACAAGAGTCCAGATATAGTAGTTTAGATGAGAAGTTGACAAGAAGAAAGTAGATATGGTACATTCCTGTTATTGGACAACTTCACCTTTGTCACTTTCCTCTCAGTGAAGAGGCTAAGAGGGAAGAATTTAGAGTTGTAAGCACCAAAGAGCAATCTTTATCTAGTATAGTAAATGTACTGAGGGCAGGGAGAATGTTTTTTCATTTTAAAAATGAACTTTATTTTTCATTAAAATAAATGAAATTCATGAAAAAGTTCATAAAAAAATGAACTTTTATTTTTCATCCTCAGTAGCTGAGGATAGGGCCAATAAAACTTAAAAATCAATACAGACACACAAAAAACGATGAACTATTATCACTGACAATATCAACTTTACAAGTATACCTGCAGGAGACAGGTAACATGCTCCTCTTCCAGCCTCTGCTTGGTTAAGGCTTGCTCCACATCCCATCCAGAAGCTGTAGAACCTGTTCCAAACCCAGTCCCTTTGGCCCAATAGAGCTGCTGTTCTTCTGTTGACGTAGGGTTATGAGAGCTTGATACCTGTGGCTTATAACAAAAAGAAAAGAATTATTACTATTTGCTTTTATTTATCCTCAAATTACCAGTAGAAATTTAAATAGTTTAGCTGCTATGGAAAATAGTCTGGCAATTCCTTAAAAAATTAAGCAAAGAATTACAATAAGACCCAGCAATTCCACTCCTAGGTATATATATCCAAAGCGGGTGGGGGGAACCAAACTGATATTCAAATATATCACACTAATGTTCATAGTAAGACCACTCACAACAGTCAAAAAGTCAGCCCAAAAGCCCATCAATGGTTATATGGATAAACAAACTATGGCATATATATAAAATGGAATATTATCCAGCCATAACAAATAACTAAGTACTGATTCATGCTATGTGGATGAGTCTCAAAAATATGCTAATTCAAAGCAGACAGACAATGTTACAAAGGTAACATATTGTACGATTTCATTTTTATGAAATATCCAGAGTACTTAGAGTGGAATGCAAAGTGGTAGTTATCAAGGTTAGGGGGAGGGAAAAATGGGGAGCAAATGCTTATATTTAAGAATAAATACAAGAAATTTTTATCAGTATTTAAAATAATATATCAGGAATAGACTGAGTAAAGCATCTAAGGGCCTAAAGAGTCAATGACTCAAAATTACACAGAGAAGCAGAGAAAGGAGTAGAGAGACATGAGCCAGATCCTCTAGGAGGACTCTGAATGGTTATCATATGTTTTCCATCATAGCAACAAAGTCTGCTTCTATTTCTAGAAGGGGTACTTCTCAATTTCTTTTTTGTTCAGAATATGATGTGCAGGAAAATTTCTTTTGGGGATAGAGGATATATTAAAAACGTGAATGTTGTAGAGAAATTAAAAAAAAATAAGACTGAGAACCACTGGTTTATTAATATAACCTCAAATTCAGTAAAGATCAATTCTTATTATGATTACTGTTGACTATAAAATTAATTCTGTAATAAGAATCCTCCTTTAATGAATTTATTAAAATATTTGCATTTAAGTATTAATTTCAAGGGTACTTTGCAAGTATTTTAATAGGAACATTTTAAGAAAGAATATTATGTACAAACAATACTTTCATAAATTGATCTGGAGAGCTGGATGAATCTATGACTGAATAATTCCATCTTTCACATTTTATAAAAGAAACTGTTACCACTAGAATAATTAGGGTTATTGAAAAAAACAGCTATTTATTTTTTTAAAAAAACATTTCTAAATGTAAAGTATAACATATTTACAGAAAGAACACAAAACAAGTATGTAAAGCTTAATGAATTGAAAACAACTGAACCATGCAGGTCAAGAATTAAACCACCACACGCAAGAAACTGCCCTTGTTCCCTCACACCCTCATTCCTCTACAAAACTAATTATAACCCTGATCTTTCTACTCATGACTTCCATTCTTTTCTTTATAACTTTAACACCTAAACATGAAACTCTAATCACTATAACTTATTTTTAACATTATGTAAGTGGAATCATGATACATATATTCCTTTAATATCCAGCTTGTTAGCTGTGATTATAAAACTCATCAGTTCTATTATATGTAGTTGGCCATAGTTGTTTACTTTCATTACCTTCTAGTATTCTATTACATAATAGACTACAGCTTATTTGCCCACTCTACTGTTTTTTACATTGCTTATTGTATTAAATTCTGTTGTCTTTACATTATTACAAGTATGGTGGGACAAGTTTGAAGTCTTACACACTGTGATTGATGTCTACTCAGTATTAAAGGTTTTCACTTGTACTTCTCTGGTAACTAAAGCAATAGATCACTGTTTTACATTTATTGAATATTTAGTTTGCCTCTTCTGGTGAAGTACCCATTCAAGCTTTTCATCTGGTATTTTCTATCTCATTGTCGGCTTTTTCCTTTGGGAAATATTTTTAATAATTACATTTAATTATTTTTAACTGAAGGATAACTGCTTTACAATATTGTGTTGGTTTCTGTCAAACATCAATATGAATAGGTGTACATATGTCCCGTCCTTCTTAAACCTCTCTCCCACCTCCTTCCCCACCCCATCTTCTAGGTTGTTATAGAAAACTGGTTTGAGTTCCTTTTGGAAATTTTGGAAGCTCTTTGAATATTCTGGGTATAAGTCCTTTATCAGATATATACAAATATAGACTCCCATTCTGTGGCTTGCCCTTTTACTCTTTTAAATTCTGGGACTGATCAATTATACAGGGATCTCTTACTTTTTTTGGTAAAACAGTATTGTTATATGTTGAACATACTAAATACATTTGGATTCACCATCCAGTTAGAATTAACGTTTGCATTTAGAGCACAGTAGGGTCTAAAGACTTGTTTTTGTTCCATATGAATATTTAACTGACCCTATCACCATTTTGTTCCAGAGTTACCTTTGTCATAGTATCAGAAAACTCTGTATCTGTAGATGTCTCTACTGTCTGCTGGGCTTCAATCTAACCTTCTGTAAATATCATAGCTTAACAATAAGTTTCAAAATATGAGACTACTAGATATATTGTTCTTATTTGAAAATGTTCTGGCTATCCTTGACCCTTTGAGTTTCTGAATGAATTTTATAATCAGCTTGTCAATTTCCTCCAAAATAAACCTGGAGTTCCATCAAACTTAATCAATTTGGTGGGACTTCCCTGGTCCAATGGTTAAGACTCCATGCTCCCAATGCAGGGGCAATGGTCCTATCTCTAGTCAGGGAACTAAGATCCCACATGCTGCAAACTGAGCGAAAGAAAAACAAAAAGAATCAATTTGGGAGGAAATACTAATGAAATGTTGTATTTTCTACTTCATGACAGGTAAACATGGACATAGACTTCAGTTTATTAAAGTCTAATTAGTAAGTATCTGTTTACAAAGTTTTATATATTTTATGATGAGAGGTCTTACATATATTTTTCATATTTATTTCCAGATATTTCCTATTTTTGATTTTATTCTAAAAGACATCTTTAAAAAGCTCTTTTTATGTTTGACTTATTTTTATACATTGAAACTGGAAATTATATCCTCATTAAACTCACTTATGCCATTATTTATTTTTGGAATTCCTATAAATACAACCAAGTCATCTTGAAACAATCAGGGTCAATTTTTCTTTTTTTCTTTCTTTCTTATTTTTCTTGTCTTATTATACTGACTAGAACCTTACTGTACTGACTAGAACCTTCAAAAAGGAAAAGGGATCACAGTATAAATTCAGTGTATCCTGGTAAATGGAAAAGATTTTTAAGCTATAACATCTTTTTTGTTTAAGTAGATGGATTAACTTAAGGCTTTCTGAAAGAGCCTAAGAAAGAAGAGAACGATTCATTTTATCCTCTTTTAAATAACCTTTTTGTTTGTTTTAGGAACAAAAACAAAATCGAAACAAAACAAAACAAAACAAACTGCGCCCCCCAGCCTCTGAAATACTAATTACTTCAGAAAAAACTATGCCTGTACTCCATGAATCTAACAATTTTTCATGATCTAAAGAATTAAAACTAAACCTACCTCTGTCTGATTGAGGCTAGAGTTTGGAACTCGTGGGGCATGGTGGCTCAGAGCAGACAGACAGACAAGAATGAGGTGGAGTGCCCCAATTTCCAAAGCCATCCTCCGGAGAAGCACACCATCATCAGTTGTCAAAGGTGTAGTGCTGAACAAGCTACGAAGGACATGGAAAGGAAGGGTTGGGAGCACATTGGCTGATGGAGATTGCAAGATATGACCTAGATTAAAAGAAGAGAACTCAAAATTAAAAAATATTTAAAACCACAATAATAAACAACACAGAAGCTCACAAATTTATAGTGACAATATAAAATTTTATTATATTAAGCCACAAAAAATACCATAAGTGAAATTAAATACTTAATATTTAATAAGTGTCCAAAAAGACATCAAATATATAAACTCCAAAAGAAAGTTGAAATATACTCATATGATACTTGTTATAGACATTATAATCTAAAAATTTAAACTAAAAACTAAGAACTAAAAACGCAGCATTAAAACTTCCTTAGAAGAGTATGAAAGTCTTGCTCTGGAAGTAGTTTCAACCATGAATGCAAGAGTGAAACAATTTTGTTTTGTTTGCAATAAAGTTTTCTACTATGTTCTAGCTACAGAGTGTTAAATATAAAACAAAACAAACAAAAAACACTTCTACATGAATGGCAGATGAAACAACCACTGCAAAAAGATATATCAAAATTATGCTTTTTAATAGACATTATTGTTTATTCTCTAGAAATAGTTTGAAATGGCCTAAAGACAATTCTTTTCCTTCTCAGTTTAGGTATATACCTACTGTCTTATAGTAAGACTCCTAAATTACCATGGTTCTTACATTCTAGCTACGTAAAAAAATTAGCTCAAGCAATTAGAAATTTCTGATCTATTAAAATAAGTATACATAATTTATATCTGAAAATAAATAAGCAGGATGTATTTAGTATATAGATACTGTAATTCAATAACAGTTATGAACACATTTAAAATTATATCAACATTTTTGAAGAATTCCATCAATATGAAAACACACACAAAAAAGTACATACAGAACACTTGGTAGCTTCCAAGTTAAAGGATTCATGAATAAATTCATATAATTTTATTGGATTATATGTACTTTGTTGTACAGGGTTTAACACTGCATATATGTGAAAGACATTACCTCTAATCAAAACCACGTGATTTTAAAATAACATGAAAAAAAATTCTGATTCCCAAATGTAATGGTCATTCCCTGAAGAACTAGAGGTAAACCAAATGAAAATATACTTGCCAGGCTACCACCCTAAGATTTTTCTTTGTTTCCTTCTATTAACAAAACTGTGAGCCCAATAGAAATAACCATCATAGCTTTCTGTTATTATTCTCTAATATCATTATATTATAAAATACATTATTATTATGTTTTCTTCATTCTGTTCTCCTTCATCTAAATATTGTGACCAGATTCACAGAAAAATTCTTTTAAGATTCTCATCACATCACTACATCACAACATATTTTAATAAATCTTAATTGTTATTCACAATAAAATCTGAAGGTCTTAAGAAGCTTTCCATGATCTGTTATCAATAACAGCTTTTTAAATGAGTTCTCTGTGCTGCTTTACGCAAATTTCATCTGCCCTCTCATATAACATGAGCACATAAACACCACTCAAAGCAGTCTTTCTTTCTGAAATAACCATTCTCAGTCTACAACTGATGATTTCCTTCAAGGGCCCACTAAAAACTATAATGCTGTTTTATTCATAAGAAAATAATCTCACACTTGTGTCTCCGTAATACTGTACTTCTCTCAAGGCTTTTATAACTTGTTAAGTCTATATGTGTATAGATACTCCTCACTGCTATTACTGTAGCACATTAGCTACTTGATGGCAGGATCTATATATCTCCTTCATCTTTAAATGCCTCCAAAGATGAGCAGCAGTTTTCTAAGCACAAATGAATTAATTTCACACAACCCACCTACCTTAAATTTTATTAGTAACACTCAACACTTACTTCCTTCTCCATCATCTGTCACTCCCAAAACCAAGCGAAGAAGGCACTGGGCGTGTTTTCTCTCTTTCAGTAGCACTTCAGCATAACCCGGAAGCCGAAGAAATAATCCAAAGGCAGCCAAAGAATGGGCAGGTATGGGAGACATGGTCTGTACTGCTGACTTGATAGGTGGAGGTTCAGCCGCAATGGTTTCTGGCGCTTCATAAACTAATTCCCCTGATTGTTCAATAGTCACCCATTCAAACTGATCACTATCCTTTGGTTTTTCCTGAGTGGTAGATGTTACAACTGGAGCACTCACCTAAAATAAAAATAATTTTGTTTGGCTATTTGAATGTTTCAACATCAGGTGCAAAGTAAAGGCTTGAATTCAAATGATCTCTTTAAAATATAAGAATATAAAAATCAATAAAGGATGTATCGCTGAATCACTCTGGTGTACACCTGAAACTATAAAACACTATTAATCAACTAAACTCAAATTTGAAATAAAAAAATGTTTTTAAATCAATAAAAGGACGTGTTTTTTAAAATGAGTTACACGATACCAGGAGTATGGTGGTATGTGCCAAGTATTTCTACTCTAAAAGTTACTATTTTCTCCTCTGTAGTTAAGTATCTGTAAACAGAGGTTTTTAGACTATGTAAATACCTTGTTTCCCACTCAACTTTGATCATTAGAGTTAGCATTTTTAAAATGTTTGCAAGAAATAATAATTATGGTAGCTGCCAAATGGTGTTTTCTAATTCCTTCATTAATTCTACATTTATTGGTTGGCAGTGAACTGTACACAAAAACATTTCCTTCTTCATCTATTTATTCATTCATTTATTAATTTAACAATTAATTCTAAAGTTACTCTGCAAGTAATAATCTGTTACTATCATTTTATCTCATTACCAAGTAGAATCAGGCTTGGTCAGTGGAACCCCCTTAAAGCAGACTTCTGTATCTAGGCTTATCTTGTATATTCTCTGCCTGAATCCTAGAATTTTTCCAAGGGGCACTGATTTCTTTTAGTGGAAATAATACTTTACACAGCAGATACGGGACACAGGTATGTACACACTGCCTAAGGCAGTCTGACTCCATACTCTATAAGCAAACAAATCTAGGAAAAACATGTATAGTGACTGGGCTTCCCAGGTGGCTCAGTGGGTGAAGAATTTGCCTGCAATGCAGGAGATGCAGGAGACATGGGGCATGGCAACCACTCCAGTATTCTTGCCTGGAGAATCCCACGGACAGGTGAGCCTGGTGGGCTACAGTCCACAGGATCAGAAGGAGTTGGACATGACTGAAGCAACTGAACATGCACACATATATGACTACATACATAGAAAAGCTTTCTAGCCTGTACTCGTCCATGTGTCACCGTCATAAAAAACAAATACAACATAATTGTTACAGGTTAAAGGAGACTAAAGCGACAACTAAAGGCAATGTATCAATATGATCCTGAATTGAATCTATGACCACAATCTTCCTCAAACCATGCCAAAGAGATTTTTTTTCTTTCCCTTCTTCAGAACATTAGTGGGGCAACTGGCAAAATGTGAGTAAGAGCTGTTCACCAACTTATTTTATTGTTAACCACAGGTAACATTTTCTTCTTTCTTTCCATGTCTGTCTGTTTTTTAATTATACATCATACATTATTGATGAGATGTTATAATAACTCTTACTTTTATAATTAAGAGTTTAGTTTTATTTTAGAAAATGGTCAAATTACTAGTGAGTCAGTTTTATATTAGAAAATGGCTTAGCGTTGTATTAGAAAACAGTTAAATTACTGGTGGGTCAATCTTAAACTCATGGAGCTTTTATAAATTTATTAAAGTCTGTTGTAGTTTTACCATTATTTTCCAAGTGAGTCCCTGATTACTGGGATGTCATCTATACTCTTTAATGTGCGACTCATTTGAAATTTCAATAGAAATGCTGAAGACTTTTACCTCTAACTTGGAAGGAATAGAATTACAAATACTGTCTCTTTAACGCTGGACAGACACTGACATGTCTGGACAGTTCATTCATCCTTCCAGTTTTCTCTCAAGAACCCTAAGTATTCAGGAGCCAGCTACAGTTGTGCAAAACCTCACGTGCAGAATTTGGAGTACCCCAACTATGGGTCCCTTCTTCCTGAGTTTCCCCCCCTTTAATCTCCAGCCAGAACGGGAGAACCAAACTCCTCTATAGCTTTTGCATGAGTTCTGTTATCTCACCCCACACAGACTGAGGGGTAGTCTCAGAAGATTAATCTCACCCAGTGTGGTTTTATTCTCTTCATGTTTAAATCCTCTCCAACAGGTGCCTACTTTTGGTCACTCTCAAAAGCCTTTAAACAATTGCTTTTTTTTTCTTTTCTTTGAAAGATAGTCTGTGCAGACCTAATATATAAGGAGAGTTCATCATAAACCTACTATTCTATATTACCAGTTTACCCTTTATGGAAAGAGTAGTGGTGGTTGAGGAAAATGTCCAAAATCATCTTCACTGGGTATAAAATTTTAGGATGGCAGATTTTTTTTTTTTACATTTCAAAGAAGTAAATCCCTGGCTCCCAAGGTGTCTGATGAAAGGTTAGTTGTCAGAATTATTGTTACTGTTTTGAAAGAAATGGGTTTACTGCTTTTTGGCTGGTTTTAAACTTTTCTCTTGTTTTTAAGTAGTTTATCATAATGTTCTTAGGCATGAATATCCTACTTGGGGTTCAGAGGGCTTCTTGAATTTCAGATTGAGGTGTTTTATCAGTTTTGGAAAATTTTCTTCCTTTCAGTATTGTTTCTGTTCTTGTTTCAATTCACTCTTTCTGTGACCATAAATACACATCAGAATTTTTCACTTCTAGCTACACGTCCATATAATTGTCATGTTCTTTTCATTCCTTCCACATTCTATGCTTCAGTCTGGATTATTTCTTTTGACATAGCTTCTCTACTACTAATTTTGTAATCTTTAAGTGTTTAATCTATTGAAAAACCCATCTAACAGTTCTTAATATGAAATATTGGACAATTCCAACTCATTCTATAGAACAGTATTGCCCTGATGCCAAAACCAGACAAAAACATCCTAAAAAGAGTACACACCAAAATCTGTATTCATTTCCTATATGCTTTGCTGTAACACATCACCACAAACTTTGACTTAAAACAACACAAATGTATTATCTGAAAGATTTATAGGTCAGAAATCTAAGAATCTTATGGAGCTGGAATCAAAGCTTTGGATCCGAAGTATCCAATGCTCTTTCTGGAGGCTCTCGGGCAGTGTCGGTTCCTTGTGTTCTCCAGCTACTAGAGACCAGTCATATTCCTTGGCTTTCAGCTGCCTCATTTGAACCTCTGCTTTCATCATCACATCTCCCTCTTTGACACTGTCACACAACTTTCTTCATTCCTGGCTCAGGGTTAGATGACTGAGGGGATCCATGACTGATCTCTTCACACAGCCCTGTATGTGACTGACTACACCAGCAGTTGATTTTTCTGAGGCCCCAGCAAACAGTGAAAGCCACATCATTGGCCTTCTCTCCAGAGCATGCTTTTCTGATAGCAAATCTCTAATTTTAGCATCTTCTCTCAATTTCTCTCTTTTCTCTCACATTTTACTATTAGTACCAAGAAGAAACCAGGTAATTTCACACTTACGTTGGAAATTCAGCTGAATATCCAAGTTCATCACTTACAAGTCCTGCCTTCCACATATAGGACACAAATACGCTAAGATTTCTGAATCTCCTTTCCTCCAGTTTCCAATAACATTTTCCTCATTTCCTACTAAACTACACCACTAGTACTTTTAACATCCATATTTATACCAACAATCTGCTTAACCCAATTTAGGTATTCTCTATGATACATAGGTTCTCTCTATCATGATCCTCCCTTTCTTCTGGGCCCTCACTGGACAAGGCTTTACCATCCACATTTCTACTAATCATCTGTTCAGGCAATTTATATCATGCTCCTCAAAATTCTTCCATGACAAATATTCATTCTAAAGTCGCTTTCACTCTTCTAGCTATTTATTAGAGCAGCACTTGGTCTCCAATCACTGTAATGAACCATACTGAATACTGAACTAGGAAAGTCATTTTCGCTGAGCAACAATAATCTTGAGAATGTTGGAGTTTTTTCCATTTCAAACTTTTAGCTATGTCATTATAATTTTTAGAAAGCAATAAAATTTACTCATGTTTTTCTGTGACAATCATCTTATATCCTGGTTATATGCAAAAATAAAAATACCATAAGTTCTTTGAATAGAAGTTAAGTAATAACCATTTATCTAAATAGGTATTATTGTGGGTTGAACTATATCCTCCCAAAGATATGCTCAAGTCTTAACCCCCAGCACCTGTGAACGTGAACTTATTTGAAAACAGGGTCTTTACAGATGTAATCAATTAAGAGATCAGGTCATACTGGCTTAGGGTGGACCTCAAATTCAATGAACAGTGTTTTTATAAGGAGCGGGAGATACAGATACAGAAAAGGAAGACAGCCATGTAAAAATGCAGGCAGAACTGGAGTGGTGTAGTTAAGAGGGCAATGAATGCCCTTAACTGTCAGCAACAACCAGAAACTAATAAGAGATAAGGAATGATTCTCCCCTAGAGTCTTCAACGTGAGCATGGCTCTGATGACACCTTGATTTCAGACTTACAGCCTCCTGACCTGTAAGAAAAATTAAATTTCTGTTGTTTTAAGCTACCCAGTTTGTGGTACTTTGTTATAGCAGCCCTAGGAAATTAATGCATACATAAACTTATACACACACATAGACAAAGTAGATAAAATTACAGAGAATAATTTCCCTACCTCAATCAACAAAAATAAAGAACTTTCTATTTACAGCTTTCCATGCATCACACACTTCCTTCATTTAGTTAAAGGACATTTAAAGTACACCACTCAATGACAGTAACATTAACAGACAGGGGAAGAAGTTAATGATTTAAAAATGACCAAAATAGAAATGCCACTTAAAAAGAAAGAAAAGTGAAGGAAAAAGGCACAGACATAGTATATTTGGGTAGAAGTATATACTACTATTTTACTTCCCTGTTTTCTAGTAGTATCTATAATTAACATCACATCTTAAGAAGCACAGAAATAAAAACACTACAAGGTGATGACCTTGGCAAGTGTGCTTGGTTTACAACATTTCTTTGGTAACAGACAACCAGTACAACCTAAAGGAAATCAGTCCAGAATATTCATGGGAAGGACTGATGTTGAAGCTGAAACTCCAATACTTTGGCCACCTGATGTGAAGAGTTGACTCATTTGAAAAGACCCTGATGCTGGGAAAGATTGAGGGCAGGAGTAGAAGGGGACGACAGAGAATTAGATGGCTGGATGGCATCACCAACTCAATGGACATGAGTTTGGGTAGATTCCAGGAGTTGGTGATGGACAGGAGGCCTAGTGTGCTATAGCCCATGGTGTGGCAAAGAGTCAGACACAACTGAACGACTGAACTGAATTCTTAGAAAGCTCCATATTGGCTGAGCTTTGAAAGATTTATACAATACTCAAAGACTTTAAGGGAAAGGGTACTTCCAAAGGTTAAGTTAAACATAAACAAAAAAAAAAGGTCTTTGCCATGAATGATATAATTAACTGGGAATCTTTTCTTACCTGTTGAATTACTTCTGGATATAGCATGGGTAATCTTTCTGCAATAAGAGCCAGTCCACCCATTCCTGCAAAAACTTGTAATGGTGACTGAATGGGACAGGTTTCAAGTAAAGATTCATCCAATATCCCATCCATACATTCATCACTTGGAGTGAGAGCCTCATCATCGGGACAACTACCAAGTAAATCTCCATGATCTAGAAGAATAATTGCAAATAACAGCTAAAAGAGAGGATTTATTTTTGTAATACTTTTTCATTTACAAAGCAGATGCTATTGTCATATCTCTATTCAACAAAAGAGCATAATTATCCTGCTATTCAGATTTAGTTATTTTAAAGCTAGATGCTACAAAAATATTTAAATAACTTCTGACATTGCTCCCTATAGTTTTTTCACCACGTGGTCTAGTTAGGATCAGCATCATATCGAGAGCTTTTGAAATGCAGACTCTCAGGTCGTACTCTGGACCTACCGAATAGGAATCTGCAATTTTATAATGTCCTGTAGGTGATTTGCAAGCACATTGAAGTATGAGAAGTATCATTCTTTAGGGCAAATAAGAAAAACATCAGAGACTTCAGAAAATATTAAATTATGTGCCTGTGATGCTCTAAAAGTATTCAACAGGAAAAACTGAATAGTGACAAAAAATTTTCTTACTGAAAACTGAAAATTATACCATATTGGTTAAATCTGAATCATTCACAGAGGAAAACCAAAAGCTTATGTTCACATACAACCAGATCCTATGAACATTAAAAGAGACAAATTATCCTGCTGAAAACTGGGGCAAAGGAAATGTCTTAAAATTTATTATTAAAGAGCACAAAGGGCTAATAATTAAATACTGAACTTAAGGGAAAAATTGAAGATAAATAAGATACCATACCCCACACTATGAAAATCATTGTTTAAATAGCATTTATAGTAGTGAAATACTAGAATCAGAATGCTTCAACAACTGTGAAACAGATAAATTGTTACAGCCATATAAAAATAGGAAGTAAAAACGCACATTTAGAAATATTTAATTGAATATATAAAAATAAAAAGGTAAGAAACTGTGTGATCCCACTTTTGAGATAAAAAATGTTATGAGCACAAAATATCACTCAGTATAAATTATCAGTAAACTGGAAATTCTAAATGGGGCCCACACTTTGATTATAAAATTATGAACAATTAACATGGCTCATTCAGAAATAATATTTTTTTAAAATTAGGAAGTCCCTAGCAGTCCAGTGGTTAGGACTCCATGCTTTCACTGCTGAGGGCCCGAGTTCAATCTATGGTCGGGGAACTAAGATTCAACAAACTGAATGGTGTAGCCAAAGGGGGAAAAATTTTAAAGCATATGGGCCCATAAAAAATAAAGTGATGCTACACAAGGAATTAACATTAATTTCCAACAGAAATAATGGCAATTTTATATATTCACAAATAAGTCATAAAGAAAAAAAACGTATCTTTCAGGCTGATGTAATAAAATGTACATTAAGTAATCAGCTACAGAATCCCTGCCTGCTCAGATTACAGACTGTAACTTAAAAGAAGTATTGTACACGTACCTTTTTCAGGGTGCAGTCTTTTAAAAGAATCTGTTTTTGACAGACTTGGGTCTGTGATAACTCTGGATCCCAATTTAACAGTCAGATCTATTGAACGGTAACCCTGAGGAAGTTTTCGGTCATATAGCAGAGTTAAAAGTTGAGCAAGCGTCATTTCAGCTGGCAATGGCTGGCCTAAAGGTGACATAACTAAGTTAAAACTAGAATCCAAGAGGGAGATGTTTACTTGATTCAATTTATTCAACACTTGATGCTTTTACTAAATTACAGGTTAAGAGTCTGATTCTGACACCAATTTCAAAACCATAGAAAAACAGCCAACAGAAAGTTTATAAAACTCAAATCTGTTTCTGACAAGTGTAAATAATAATGTCTATACAAAGTGATGGACAGGGAGGCCTGGCATGCTGCAGTCCATGGGTTCGCAAAGAGTCAGACACCACTAAGGGACTGAACTGAACTGATACAAAGTGTTAATTACTTATTAACCAAATTCCACTAAGACCTTCTGAGCAATGGTGAACAGGGAGAAAAAAACTTCCACAAATCTGGAGTTGGCAAATCTTTTCCAAAAAGGCTAGATAAATATTTTAAGCTACGGAGGTCGTATGGTCTCTGCTGCAACCACTACCTCTACTGTAGCATGAAAACAACTATGGGCAATACATAAATGAATGGGCATGGCTTATTCCTATGTAAAGATATTTATAAATTAATTTATTTATTTCAACTGGAGGATAATTTCTTTACAACATTGTGGTGGTTTTGCCATACATTGACATGAATCACCCATGGGTACACGAGTCCCCCTGTCCTGAACCCCGCCCCCACTTCCCTCCCCACCCCATCCCTTTGGGTTGTCCCAGAGCACCAGCTTTGAGTGCCCTGCTTCATGCATCAAACTTATACTGGTCATCTATTTTACATATGGTAATATACATGTTTCAATGCTATTCTTTCAAATCATCCCACCCTCCCCTTCTCCCATATAGCCCTAAAGTCTGTTCTTTACACCTCTGTCTCTTTTGCTGCCTTGTATATAGAATGGGTATAGCTGTATTCCTATGAAAATGTTTACATAAAAAGAAACATCCAGTCTACCTGGCACACTTTACTGACCTCTGCTACAAATCAACAATGTCTACAGATAAGAGGTGAAATCCAAAGTTAGTTGGCAGTTTGATTATAATGATACAGCACAAACATGCAGATAAAATGGCTATTACCTCGACAAAGGAAAGTATACTGGTCAAAGAATATGATCCAGGAAGAGAGGAAGCTTAACTATCAGGACTACATCTAAGAATTCCACTGCTAGAACTAGTTCTTTAAAATTAACCTCGTTACGTCCTATGTAACTTGTTATGAATTAACTAAAACATTAATTTTACTGATCATTTTATAGCACATTCATAACAAAATTTAAGATGCTAGTGCAAAACTGCAACATTATAATGTCTAAAAAGAATATTAAATAGGTTACTTTCTTTTTATTCTCACTTCTTTTGGAGAGATCTGTATGGATAAAGTCTCACCAAATTATTTATCTCATCAACAGCATCTGATTAAACATGACTTTGGTTATGACACATGTGATCTATTCATTTGTAAGATTACTAAAATTTCTGATATGCTTTATCATTGTGAACATTACCAGCTAAGAGTTTATGGAATAGGTGAAACACAGGGACAGTAATTATTTTGCTGGCAGCGTCTGCTCCTGAGGAAGCACTTCCTATTTTATCAGGCATTGTCCTCCCTCTCCTGGATGGTGGGCGAGGTGGCGTAGATGACACAGCACGTTTAGATTGGGATTTCAGCCCTAAAACAAACAAAAACTTTATATAGCCAACACATTAATGAAGTAAAAGTGTATTTCTACAATACATTACTAAAGCACCAGGAACACCAAAAGACAGAAATATTTCTTTTCACGTAGTATCTAATCTCTTGATTCTTTTTGTCATTTGATTATATGCGTATTTGATTCTATTTGTCATTTATTATACTTCATGAATAACAACATGATTTAGCCACTAAACAACCACAATGAATAACTGGATGCATGTGTAACTATTTTTCAAGAAAGTATAATTTAATTCCTGTATTCTCTGAAATACATGTAGATGAGCATCCACTTATTGGAAAGTAATTTTGTGCAAATATATATAGAAAAGCTTGTGTTCTTAATTTTTCTCTGAGAAAGAACAGACTAAACCAATATATAGGTCTTCTATTTAAGAAGAAATGTAATCTAGGTTGAGCTTTCTCTTCTGAACTAAGAATTTTGTTATAAGAAAAATATCCTCTAAGATTATCCCTTATCTTGACAAATTTTTTCCCCTTCCTGCATCTAATATAGTAAAAAGTCAGTTTTCAACCAATTTTCTTTTGAAGATTTTTATTTTCTCATTTTATAGAATGAGCACAATATCATAAGTGAAAAGTCATGAATACTTTTTCAATTGGTATTTTTTGTTAAAAAATAAAAAAGCTACAGAAAAATTCCCTAAGACTTAGTGAACTTTTAAGAGTATAAGTCTCTGTACACTGTCAAATTGAAATGCAGCATCTAAGCTATTAACACATCTTCAATATCTGATGAGATACGGTAAGCACAAAATAAGTTTAATAATTCTAATGCCAAAGATTAATTGATTTCTGATATAATAATTGTCTATTTAATATTAAGACATCATTACACCAGCTTTTTATGTTAATACTGTTTATTACATGAAGTTCCTATAAATATGTTACGCTTTATAGAAACCAACAAAGTCAAGATTATATAAGAAAAAATCATACCTGAAGCAACAACAACACTGTAATTATCCTGAAATCCATTTTCTGCCTTAACTTTTTCTTTTTCTTCATGGTTTTTCTTTTCCTTGTCATCTTTTTGTTCACTGATTAGTTTAGCAGTGATACTTGGTGTATCTATAAAAAATTTTTGTGTAAAATACATTGATTCTCAAAAATCATTAAGAAGGGAAACAATAAATATCTTAGGGGACTTTACATAAGATTATATTGTAACTAACACAAAGGCAATGTAAATGGTCTGGAAAAAATATTATGAAGGAAAGTGTGACACATTCAATTCTTACTGATTTTATCAATGAAAGGGATTCATCATTCTCCTTAGGCTAGGAGACCTAAACTCCAATCTCTAGAAAATATTTTGTATTATAATAGTACTACCTCTAGAGGCAGTTTTTAAAACTATTATCAAGAACTTTTTTGTTTTATTTTAGGCATAGATCAATCTGCTTATCACCTATATCTATATATTTCAGACCTCACAACATGCATTATCAAGGGAAGAATATTATTTTCAAAATAAGGAAACAGTCTTAGCAAGATTAATGATACAATCTGTAAAGGGCAATATGGAACTCAAGCTCAGGATTAATCCTAACATGCATTACATTAGACCTCTCCTGCTACAAATGGGAGTATAACCAAACAAATTTAAGGAACAGAGGTTGCTGGTTGTATTATTTTTATTTGGCTAGGAATCTTAGATAAAATGACATATTTTACAAGTACTTTTAAGAATGAATACCAAGGACTTTCACAGACAGTAATTACTCTGAATTAATCTTTGCTTTCATGCTTTTGAATATGGCATGCTATTATAAATCATGAAATAAATGATGACCATACAATGATCTTATTTAACCACTAAGAAACTCAAAAAGTACAAGGGGGAAATGGGGGAAAAAAGAACAGAGCTTCAGTGAGCTGTAAAACAAGTTCAAGAGGCCTAATAAATGTGTAATTAGAATCACTAAAAGAGCAGAGTTATGGGAAGACAAATATATCTGAGAAACTAATAGGCAAAACATCTCCAAATCTGATAAAATTCATAAACACACAGATTTAAGTCAAAAAACTAAAAATCATAAGGAACATGAAGAAAACTACAAGGCATATTATCTGATGATAAAAATTGCTTAAAAACAATGATAGAAATTTAAAATAAACAACAAACAGAATCATTATTTGAAAGCAGTAAGTTAAAAGCAACAGAAACAGGAAAAGGGACCTGTTAAATAATTTTGGATTTTTTCAAGAATATTAGTAAAATACATATGCACATATTAATATATCATGAAATGTGACTAAAGAACACAAATACAGTTTAAAGACCAAAATACTGCTAACCAGAGGTTAAAGCAGGCACTTAGAAGTTTCTGATATTTGCTAAGGATAATTCAGTTGGACTTTTTAGTAGGATACTGTTCTTCCACAGCCATCAGTTTTATTTTTAATTTTTAGATAATAAAGGGAGCTATTTTGCTCAATATTCTAAATGACAGAACAAGACATTTTAGAAAACAGTATTCATTTATGGTAAAGATAAATAAAAATGTTAAACTTCCAGTTATTATGTACCATGTCTATACATTTTGATTAAGTTAAATATTGACATCTCAAAACTGAATTTCAGTACTCTTCTTCACTTCCTTCCTTCCTTTAATTAATTAGAAATTTCTTCTTCATCATGTAAAAGGCACAATTTCAGAAAATTGAAATGTAGAAAAAAGTGTGTAAAATCAAATTTTCACAAAGTTTAGCTATAACAGGTAAGGTGGAGGTTTTCAAATAAGAAAAAAATGTTAGACATTTATAATATATTCTAACACTTTACTGTGTAATATGTAAAATGCAGGAAAGTATTATAATATTATGCACACATTCGTGTTAGATGCAGTGTCTAAAACCGATAAACAATCTTTTCTACTTTATTTTCTCAAAGTGATCATATCCATTCGTGTGGTTTAACTTAGCGTCTATGTAAGTATGTTTGGTGATTAGTCACTCAGTCGTGTCTGACTTTTTGCGACCCCATGGACTGCAGCCTGTCAGGTTTCTCTGTCCATGGGGATTCTCCAGGCCAGAATACTGGAGAGGGTTGCCATACCCTCCTCCAGGAGATCTTCCCAAACCAGGGATCAAACACAGGTCTCGTGCACTGCAGGCAGATTCTTTACCGTCTGAGCCACCAGGGAAGCACAAGAATACTGGAGTGGGTAACCTCTCCCTTCTCCAGGGTATCTTCCCAACTCAGGAATTGAACCAGGGTCTCCTGCACTGCAGGCGAATTCTTTACCAGCTGAGCTATCAGGGAAGCCCAAATATGTATGGTAACAACTCCCCAATCTCTTCAACTCAGTCTTTTATTTCAAATTTGGATAAATAGATAATGCCAGTTTTGGGGTAACTCCTAAATTCTTTCAGTTAACAGTGTTGCTCAAAGACTTAGAAATACACTGACATATTTAAATTGAAAACATTAAAATTTTCAGTTTCTTTTTTATTCTGACAATATATAAAATATCATAAATACTCTGAGAGGCAGAGTATGTGTCCTGCTCACTTTTACAACCCTAGGAGAAATTACTGTGCTTACACATAGCAGATACTCAATGAATTCATCGCTGATTTCAGAGAGGCAAAAAAAGTGAAATTCACCACAGTCAACAGGCATTCTACCCCCAAAATGCTTTTACTTCAGAAACTTATATCCTATTTAAAGGCATCAACTGTGAGCTCTTGAAATACAGACAAGAAATCTAGGGGAAAAGTTCTGTCGTCTTCACTGTTATAAAGTCACCAGCTGATTCTACCTACTGACCATTCATTTATCCCCTAGATTTAGTAAATGTTTATTATTTAGAATGCTGTCATTCAACCTAATATACTGTGCAATTCATCTACTATAAGATAGCCTTATGGTTTATCTCGAGAAAATTCCATCAATATCTTCCCACAGCTTGTCGCCATTTCCAACTGCCAGTTCTGCCACTGCAACACATAACACACATAACAACAAAGACTCACTGGCGCTGGCATGCATTATACATTTTGTACACGTCATCCATGTTTTGAAATGTGAATCCACCTTGACCATTTCATGTCATTAAATAGTTCTTGAGTGAATGTAATAAAATTATAAAAATGATAAAACTCCTATATACAATAGCATAGTTAAAGAAAAATAAATATTCAAATCTGACTTGCCTGACACTCTGTCCAGAACTTCTGATAATGTTGTTGAGACTGGCAAATGAAGTGTTCGGAATTTGTGGCCTGCTCCATACATTGGATGCTGGATGACGTGGCTAGTGGCATTAATTCTCCCCTTGTACAGCTGGAAATCAAAAAATAAAGAAGAGATTTTTTGAAATATATGTCATTATATAACAATTTCAAAAGCATAAAAGAATAAAAATTCAATAATGTGTACAAATATATACGAGTTTATTTTCTCTATTTCTTCAAATGTGGCATATCTGTCGTGATTTGTTGGTCAAATTTTGCATTAGCACTGTTGTACCCAACAATCTGTCACTTTTCCTCCCAAATCAAATTATACTATTCATGGCAACTTACAACTAGGTTATTCTAGACAGAGAGTTAGCTGCGCTTTCTAAGTCCTATCATTAAGTATAAAAGCTATCATAGTTTCATTCTGCTGTATTAGAAATTAGAGGTTAACTGTAAGCTCTGATATGAAAACATAAAATATCTTTACACATAGTTCATCATTAAGATTTAATTTAATTGTTAAATACTCACTGGACAGGGAGACTGAAGAAACATTGTCACTTTCTCATCCTCCAGCATCAACTGCAAAAATAATCTACGTACAAACCCTGAAATATTGCCTGATGTTGGAAGGTTCCCTCTTTGAGGAGATGTCTGAAACAGTTCACAAAGAACCTGACCAAGTGAGAGATTTAAAAAGTTAAATGTGGCACTTACAGCTTTTTACTTTAAAAAATAAAGAGGAAACTTTAAACATGGATTAATAAGTATGTTTCAATTCATCACATCAGCAATTAAAGAATACATTATTCCATCTTAAATGAATAAGAAGTAGACATGAAGTTTAAAGTGAATCAGAAATTTCTGTGGATAAGAGAAGTTACTAGTACAGGGTTTTCAAAAAATACCTGGCAAAACCAACTTAATTTTAACTTTAAT
>SJYQ01005159.1:114779-129625 GCA_006410935.1 Redunca redunca | reverse complement strand
CATAGGTAGAAACCAAATTTTCAAATACTCATATTTAAGGACTTAAATTGGTAATTTAAGCATTTCTTTCAAATTAGGCACATTAAGTAGATAGTTTCCCAATAATATAGCTGAGGCAATAAAGTATCTTCCTCTTCTAAAAGTTAAGTCATTCAGTAATTTTTAAAAATTGTAATAGCTCATCCCTTTAGATATTAATAGTTTAACCTGAATAAGCACTATTAAATAAGGGAGGACATGCTCATTCCTATTTATTGGTGTCTACCATGTCTCAAAGGGTTGGACACAACTGAACAACTGAACTGAACTGATCTGAATCATGTCTCAAACAAGCTCTATGCTAGTATACATAGCATAGCAGGCTTGTTTACATTATAATCCTCTCCAAAAAAAAATCTTTTGAGAGGCAGGCATTACTATTTCCATTTTATAGTTTAAAACTTGTTGAAGATCACAACAGCCAGAACAAGCAAAATCTGGAAAAAAGGAACTAGAATTATTTTAGAGATAATTCCAGCTTTCAAGATTCTTGGCCCCCAGACTCAATACAATAATCTTTCATATTTTGAATGTGATTTGTCAAGAGTCTCCTGTCTGAAACCTACTCTAACGTCTGCTTCATTAGATGGAAATCAACAGCTTTTAACAATCCAGTTACTACAAAATGTAATGCCTTGATGCTGATGAGCCTTCAACGGCCACCTTTAAGTAGTTAATCTTGTTCCAAGAGCTGAAGCATTGTATTGGGGGTAGATTTTTTAAAAAGAGGAATGTTTGACCTTTAGCAAGAATCTTGAAGAGTTTGTCCATCATTCATCAAAAAGAGTAACTGACTTATGTTAACAAGTGAAGAGAGGAGGAAAGAGATATCAGTACTTAATATTAATTGTGGTTTAAATTCAAATCCTTAAATGCACCCAACCGGAAATTTCATCATCACCTGGCCCTAATACATGCCACTTTCTGAACTAATTTCAAGAGTCTTATGTGACAGCACATTAAAATAAGACACCTGGAACAGAAGTCAGTTTTTCTACTCTTACCTGGGCCATCAGCTTTTGATTATTAGGGTGACATGAAATGCACTGCAGAAAGAACGCAACAGTCGCATTCTCAATTGCTGTCCTCTGCTGAGTAGTCAATCCTGTTGTAGCAGCCGAGGAAAGAGAAGCTGATCTTGCACTGGCCTGTTGTGCACTTAGGCTGTGTCCTCCAGAGGTGGATCCAGAGTGACACAATAAAAACAGAAGTGCTGTCCACAGGGGATTGACTTCAGACCCACCAAGCCAGTCTTTCATAATATGGCTATTGCCAACTTCTGTCAGAAACCTAAGAATAGGAGCAACCAGGTCTGCTGTGATAGGCATCTTATTACACTGTTGGGGAACGTGGTGCCGTCTCAGTTTGTCCTGGGAAGTGTCTAGTGATTGAGCAATGCTTTCAGAGTAAGAAATGTGGTTAAAACAAAAACTAGCCAGACTCCTCACAAGAAGAGAAGGCAAACCCGAGTCCAATAATTGTTTGATAGCTTCTGGAGATTGAGAAGAGGAAGCAAGGGTTGCCAAATGTGATTCAGTTAGGGCAAGAGGTGCTTGTGCATTCTTAGAGTCGTCTGTTACAGATGAACTGAGACCTTGCTTTTTGCTGTCGTCTGTCAGGGACAGTCCATGGTGACACTGCGCTGGGGGAGGGCTAATGCCCATCCAGCCCATGAGCAGAGAAAAATAACTTGGGTGTACGTGACACATCGAGCAGAGCAGACTGTCCACAGCTTTCTTCAAAACCATATTGCAGGGAAGAGACATGGACCAGTTAAAAAGCAACCTAGGGAATAAAAGATACCATGTTAAAAAAAATTTTTAGAAAGACCTCACTGTCCATTATTTCTACTAAAAATTACTCTGATGAAAAGTAAACAGTCTAACATGCAGTATTACAACACTATAATGTCTCAACAAGATTGGTTCTGATAAACTTCATTAAGTACTTCAGTAGGCTGAAGTAAGACTTGCAAGATGAGCACAGAAAACTGAGATCTCTATCAAAATGGTTCTACCATTCTCTGTGTGACCTAAAAAAAAAAAATGACATACAAAAAATAATGAAAAAATTATAGCAAAGAAATGTTTAGATTGAATTTGACATGATTAATGGTTTTAATTCATGTCTGCAAAATGAAAACTATTAGTGAGCTTCACTAATAAGTCACGGATATGCCAACTAAAAGAAGCAAAAATGACAAACTAGAGAACAAAAGGCCAACATTTTATGAGTCATAGAACTCTTCAGAAATAAATATTATATTTTGCCATAGACTTAAAGAGTTATTAGGCAGTCAGCTCAATAAAGCCTTAACTGCATATGGTGAAGAAATGTGGGTTAAATGGAAACTTCTAGTCAAAAGAACAATCATAGCTGTCTAGAAAGAATGAGAAACAAACAACTGTAAGAACTGTCTAAAGTAGTCTTTTAGAATTTCTAGTTACACTTTCCCTCCAAAGTTGTATATTAAAGATAAAACAATCTGGTGAGTAAATTTACAAAAGATAATAAACAATGTGAACTGCAGAATACATTAAACATTCCAAATTTAGGTGAGAAAAGCAGCAATTACACTAGTACAGCTTCTTAAAACATGAAGATTAAACAAATAGCATCTCATTTCAAAATGATATCACTTATACTTATCTAGCCCTTTAATTATTTTTATACAACTAAGCATATAAAAATGCTGCTTTATCAAGTAAAAACCTAAAGTGATCTAATACTGGGGAGAAAAAGCATTTCGTAAACCATACTTACTCAAAGAGTTCTCGGTCTAGCAGTGCTGGTAAATCATATTCTACCAGCAGTTCATAACTGTGCCACAAAATTGCTGCTACACAGTGCAAATGAGAAGGAGATGGCATCAAAAGACCATACTCTATCGATGAAGAGTTAGGACACATGTAACTCATCCTGCCACTTCTTTTCATAGCAGCCACTCTTGCAGAATCACTGACCCATTTTAACAAGGCCTGAATTCTTAAAAAAATAAGATGAAATCAAATAATCAATTATACTACAGATAACATTTAATACAGATAAATTCTGCCACTGAATGTAAGCAATGTATATATGAAAATAATATATGATTATTCTCAGTAATTTTAATTTAAAATAGGAGGGAAAAGGAATTATGCAATCAATAATGTCAAAGCGAGACAACAAAAGAGACTCAGATCTATAGAGTGAACTGTTGGACTCTGGGGGAGAGAGGGAGGGAGAGGGTGGGATGAGATGGGAGAATGGCATTGAAACATGTATACTATCATGTAAGAAACAAATCGCCAGTCGATGTCCGATGCAGGATGCAGGATGCTTGGGACTGGTGCAAGGAGAGGACCCAGAGAGATGGTATGGGGTGGGAGATGGGAGGGGATTCATGTTTGGGAACGCATGTACACTCGTGGTGAATTCATGTCAATGTTTGGCAAAACCAATACAGTAATGTAAAGTAAACTAAAGTTAAAATAAAAATTTAAAAAAATAAATAATGTCAAAGTAATTCTAAATTTCCAATAATACCTAAGTGATGAAAATATCTGCAATAACTCATCTAATCAGCATATAAATATTAGATTGATTCTTACCTCATTTATGGCAGAACATATAAATGTCTAGAATTACACGATATACAGTTTAAAAAATTAATTTTATCCTCTAAATTTTTACTCTTTTTATAATAAACCCATATACCATACAGCAGTGATTGGGGGTCAGCTCTTCATTGTGCAGAATCTCATGCAATATACCATGTTTCACATCTCTGGTCCCCAAGCATTAAATACTAGTAGCAGCCACCCACCTCCAGCACTCTGACAACCCAACAGCCTCAACATACATACATTTTCAAGTGCCACCCTGCTACACTCCAATGCCTAGAGCCATGGTCCACAAAATGAAAGCAAAAGACTTTTTAAACCAATAATGCTTTTAACTTTGTATTTTTAACTTTGTAATTTTAACTTGATTTATTGTCAAGTTCTTAAAACACTGTTTATCTTTGTTTTGTTTACTTTTAAATGTCTAGTTTAGAGCACAAGATTCTTCACTTAATGTTAAAAGAAATGGGAGTTGGAAGGTGTATAATATCACTTAATCCCTCTCTACCCTGAAGGATCAAATGCTTTAAATTGCATATGATAAGAAATAAGGAAAAGTCACTGGAAAAGAAGGGAGATGAAGCAATTAGGGAAAATCAACATTTCCTTAAAAAACAGCAGCCAAAATCTTGTCATTAACATCAATTCTAAAATATTCTGAAATAGCTATATTTGCATTATGCTAAGAAAGTAATTTTAAGCTCAATTTCTTCTTATGATTAAAAAAAATTAAAAATAAAATAACCACAAGACTGCTGCTGCTAAGTCGCTTCAGTTGTGTCTGACTGTGCAACCCCATAGACGGCAGCCCATCAGGCTCTCCTGTCCCTGGGATTCTTCAGGCAAGAACACTGGAGTGGGTTGCCATTTCCTTCTCCAATGCATGAAAGTGAAAAGTGAAACTGAGGTCACTCAGTCGTCTCCAACTCTTCGCAACCCCATGGACTGCAGCCTTCCAGGCTCCTCCGTCCAAGGGATTTTCCAGGCAAGAGTACTGGAGTGGGGTGCCATCGCCTTCTCCGAACCACAAGACTGCAAGAAAACCTATTCTAGAAAAATATTTAGCACATATTTTTAACCCTATTAATCATGATTCAACTCTGACATAAATTACTATTCACTTTGTCAAAAAATATTCCAATATATTTTAAAATATATTATAGTTATCATATAGTTTCTATAAAGCAAAAGTTTAATGGAAAGGAAAAAAGCCTATTCAATATTTTGAAGTTATCTGACAAACTAATTTTACTTTGTTAAATATATTCTTTAAATATTTTTAACCCAGAGTACATGAATGCAATGAGTCTAAAATTAATGAAAGCTATTACATTATCAGGGATTAAGCAACAATTTTTCCGAGATGACTTCACTGCCAGGCACTCTAATTCATACCCTTCAGTCTGACCTACATAAATCTCCCCTTATTAGGGACACTGTTCTGTCTCCCCAGTCCTGAGGGCCCAAGTTGGACTGAATAAACTTTATGTCTCTAGTATTAGCACAATGCCAGACGTATACCAACTACTCAGTGAACAGCTGTAAAATGAGTAAGAACCCACCAAAAAATTAATAATCTGTTAATAATTCATAAAGTAAGCTGTTTAATAATATACCAAATGATTTCACTTCAAATATAAATTAATAAAAATAAAGAATCTTAATTAAAAATAAAATATTCAACATACTTAAAAGGATATTAACTAAGGAAACAGTCTGCAGCATGAAGATAATTCATGCTACTTATACAAACAAAAACATGTTTCAAAGATACTTAGAGTCCTTATGAATTTGGAAGTAGAAGACCTCAAGGAAGAACTACATTAGCAAAACTTACCTAAAATTACCTATACTGAAAGATCAGTAAACATTTAGGTGAAACAATCAGTATTATTTACTTGGATGACAGTGTTTCACTTTGTGGTAGGAAGCAGGAGGAAGAAGGGAAAGAATCTAATGACAAGATGTCAATGTGTAATATAAATAATCAGTGAAAACATTACTATTATCAAAATAGGTATCTAGTATAGACACAATATTCCTTTATTTCTGTAAGTTTAGTAATACCTAAGCTTAAGTTTTACAAAGATCTTTAAGAAAAGCATTATTAATAACATCCACTATGTGAGATTATGTGTACATATGTTCTCATGTGAAAAATGAGATCACCACATACCTGTCTTTTGTTCCAGGATCCTGAGTTGTTCCAAGCTGGTAAAGAATATCTATCGTAGAGTCAGAAGAGAGTCCATTCAATCTTCCAAAAAGTAAAGGGCTATTCAAATCTTGTAAAAAGAGAATCAAAAGGAAAAATTTGCTAAATAAGCAAATGAGATGAAAAGATTCGCTCAGTTTAATCTTAAATTATTCATTAAACATAACTTCTATAAAATTCAATGACAACAACAAATCAAACTCCAAAAATAATGAAGCCATATGGAATTTAATTTTGGAAACAGAATTAATCACAAACATCATAATTCAAATATTATTTCTCTGCATATATGTAAAAATTCAAATATCAAAATTAATCATCACCTGTAGGATCACTGCCTGATGCTGCACAATTTCTCAGAAGAATGTCTATAAGCTTTAGGCCAATTCGAGTAGACTGAAGTCCTATCTTTACGAGCACAACCTCAATGTTCGGTGAATGCATTCCACAGTACGGAGACATCAGTAAGGCAGCACAAGTCTGTAGCAAATTAGCAGTAGGTGCAGCTGCACTTGCCATCATTCCTTCCAGATCACTTATGTGAGTAAGGCAATGATGTAATAACCGTAACCATCCAATACTGAAATACAAAACACAAAACAGCCTATATGGGTTAATTTAAGTAGCTTAAATTACTTCAGACTTCTGAAGTAAAAACTTTTCCAAGATCAAACAAAACATCTCCAAGATCAGCAAGTTGTGGACAGACTGTCATAGACAGATTGTCTTACTGAATTAAGTCACACACAGAAAGACGAAAATGACATGGTATCACTTATATGTGGATTTTTTTTTTAAAGGGGGGGTGTACAAATGAACTTACTTACAAAACTGAAACAGAGGCATGGATATAGAAAACAAACTTATAGTTACCAGGAATAACTGGAAGACTGGGGTTGACATACACACACTACTATATATGAAATAGATAACTACTAAGAACCTGCTATATATTATATAGTACAGGGAACTCCACTCAATGCTCTGTAATGGGCTACATGCAAAAAATCTTTTAAAAAAAAAGGAGGAGATATGTGGTAAAAAAAAAAAAAAAAGTGTGCCTTATAAAGCAGAAAAATAAACAGCATGCTGTATTTCATAAGTAGGTAGCAAAAATCTATATTAAGAAAAGAATATTTTTAGAATACTATAACATCAATAAGAGTTAAACACACAGTAGGTTTCCCCTATAACATACAAAATAAAAATACTTAAGTACAAGTCGCATTTAGGAATTATGAACTTTCTTTTAATTTAGTCAGGAAATAGTTTTGTATATACATATATGCATAAATATAAGCTGAACAAGGATCACAGAATCTCGAAACCGTAAAGACCTAGTGGCTTGAAAATAAAAAAGAAATTCCAATTTTTTTTCCTCAGGTAAAACGTACAATAAAACCAATCTATAAAATTTTCAACCACCCAAATTTATCAGAAGCATGTAAATTAAAGGACACATTCAGGTCCTTCTTTGTTAGGTCAGTTTGTATCAATTTGTATGGTTCAAATCAAAGCCTTTACCGATTGGCCATATTAACCCATACTGACTGGCCAATATTCTTAAGAATTACTGTGTAACAGACCAGATGCTTATCTGTGTGGTCAACTTGTTTGATTCAGATATACTCTTGGGGATAGGCATTTGGAAATGCTTAGATAAGACTACAGTCCAAAGAAGTGGAACTCACACCCACATAAAGCACATCACAAATCATCCCAAGAGTTAAACACACATGAACCTCAATTTTAACCAGCCTCAAAGTTCTGTTTCTAGGCAATTATTCTTTATTACACTTAAAAAATTATGACATTATTTAGAAACCTATAGAACAAAGAATTTTCTAAACTCTAAAAAAAAACAAAGAAACCACAGAATAAATTTCATGAAAAGCATAGAAACTACATACCTTGTTTTGGATACCTGATCTTCAGATGGAAGAAAGGGATTATTAACTGTTGCTGAAGAAGTGGTACCAAAAGCAGTGAGGCCCAGTAATTTGATCTGTGAAAGGCCTAGTGTGCTGGCATCTCGTGGACGATGGAGTCTAAGGCAGACAGCGGAAGCTACTTCAGCTTTCACAAGTTGAATTTTTATGTAGGTAAGACCACTTGTGACAACAGGAGTGGATAATGGTAGCATGTTTACTCCATCTGCACTTACTTCTACAGACACTGAGGAGGGGCAGGCTACAGGAAGAGAAAATTGAACAATTACTAAAGAAAAAGTTAACTCGAGTTCATATTTTAATGGCAACTACAGTAAAAATCACAGTTTTCAGTTATATTCATTATGAATTCATAAGAAGAAAATGTATACGCTAAGTCATACTTTGTCGCTAACTTTCATTATAATTGATTTTGGAGCTATTATATGAAATTTATACTATAATAAAAACTGCACAAAAAAAAAATTCTAACATTAACCTAAAAACAGAGTAACTAAAGACACGCATTCCACATACACTTCATTTTCTCAAAGAAAACAAAAACAGGCAATTACTCTATTATTTCTACTCTCAGAATTATCACCAGCAAAATGGGGCATTTGATTAGTATGCTGTGGTTTACAGCTGTATATAATTTAGGAAGAATGTGACTTTAAAAGTACCTTTTCACAAACTCATTATTTCACTACTATCATATTGCTGTGATTTCAAACACATTTGAGTTTAGGAATTGTTTTCATCTCTGATCCTTTCTGGCCTTTCAAAATTTAAACGTTCAGAATATTTAAAATAATTTCCTGCTAAAATTTAAGGAGGCCAAATGAAGTAATCAAAAAAGCAAGAGTTCCAGAAAAACTTCTGCTTTACTGACTACGCCAAAGCCTTTCACTGTGTGGATTACAACAAACTGTGGAAAACTCTTAAAACAGCTGGGAATACCAGACCACCTGACCTGCCTCCTGAGAAATCTGTATGCAGCTCAAGAAGCAACAGTTAGAACTGGACATGGAACAACAGACTGGTTCAAAAAGGAGTACATCAAGGCTGTATAGTGTCACCTGCTTATTTAACTTCTATGCAGAGTATATCATGAGAAATGCCAGGCTGCATGAAGCACAAGCTGGAATCAAGATTGCTGGGAGAAATACCAGTAACCTTAGATATGCAGATGACACCAACTTATGGCAAAAAGTGAATAACTAAAGAGCCTCTTCATGAAAGTGAAAGAGCAGAGTGAAAAAGTTGGCCTAAAGATCAACATTCAGAAAATGAAGATCTGGTCCCATCACTTAATGGCACATAGATGGGGAAAGCATGGAAACAGTGTCAAACTTTATTTTTTTGGGCTCCAAAATCACTGCAGACAGTGACTGTAGCCATGAAATTAAAAGACACTTACTCCTTGGAAGAAAAGTTATGACCAACCTAGATAGCATATTAAAAAGCAGAGACGTTACTTTGCAACCAAAGGTCTGTCCGTCTACTCAAAGCTATGGCTTTTCCAGTAGTCACGTATGGATGTGAGAGTTGGACTATAAAGAAAGCTACATGCCGAAGAATTGATGCTTTTGAACTGTGGTGTTGGAGAAGATTCTTGAGAGTTCCTTGGACTGCAAGGGGATCCAACCAGTCCGTCCTAAAGGAAATCAGTCCTGAATATTCACTGGAAGGACTGATACTGAAGCTGGAACTTCAATACTTTGGCCACCTAACAGGAAAAACTGACTCACTGGAAACAAACCTCGATGCTGGGAAAAATTGAAGGTAGGACAAGAAGGGGATGACAGAGGATGAGATGGTTGGATGGCATCACCGACTTTATGGACATGAGTTTGAGTAAACTCCGGGAGTGGTGATGGACAGGGAAGCCTCGTGTGCTGCAGTCCACGGGGTCACAAAGAGTTGGACACAACTGAGTGACTGAACTGAACTGAACTGAATAAAATAATTGGGTGCGGCAGTGGCAAAGAATCTGCCTATCAATGCAGGAGATGTGTTCAATCCCGGGGTGGCAAGATCCCTTACAGTAGGCAACCTGCTCCAACATTCTTGCCTGGATAATTTCAACAGAGGAGCCTGGTAGGCAACAGTCCATGGTGTCACAAAGAGTCTGACACTACTGAGCACACACACACAACGAAGTAATTAACTGGCAGTTGCTATGGGAAAATTCTTTCTCACAAACATGGAAGAATATTTAATAAATTTATCTATCTAAACTCAACTAAAACAACCTTTCAACCTTGATTTTAATGTCAACTATAAAATCAGGAAGTAACTTTTATTATATGCCAGTTATACCACTGGTTTGCACAGAGAACTAGGTAAGTCACATAATTTTAAAATTTAATCTAACCTTTCAAGGAAGTATTATCCACATTATATAATCTCTTTGACTCTACCAATACAAACTGATAAAAAGAGATTAAATAATCCAAACCCTCACACGAATAAAGGGCACATTTTATGTTCAAGCCCATGTTTTGATTCTAAAGGCTATGTTATTTCTACAGGAATACACTATATTTTCAGTTTGTGCTCTGATATCAAACCAAAAGTATTAAGCACACTTGTGTCAGAAAACATGTAATCTACTGATTTGTCATGATGTACAGAGTCCTCCATTGTAACGTTCTTCCTGTCCAAATTACTATGTATAAATTCTAGTTACAATTCAAAGCCACTTTCTCCTTCCCAAAAAAGCAGCTTCCTCCTCATCTTACATTATCTTCTAAGTCTTACACTGTTGGAGGTTATAATGACTTATATTTTGCCATGTAATATATTTATTTTTGACCTGCCAAAACACTGCATTAATCTACTTTTTTTCTGTCATTTTATTCATTATATCTATTTTAATCTGGTATGTGTGGATTGTACAACTCTGTTAGGGTATAATAATAATCTAACACTGCAAATAAGTATAAAAATTTATTCTTCCAAATATGCCAGTGGTCTACAAAATTTCCCATAGATCTTCATTAAATTATTGAGTGACATATGATAGCAATGAGAATCAATCAATGAAGATAAATGATTGTCACAACTTCAACAATTCTGTATAAATCATTATATTTATATTGAAAGAATTTGGGAACCATCACAAATATAAAACATTACTTCATATTTCTTCATGAATGCTTGAAAGAGTTCCTTCTTCTCTTAATGTATAAATTATTTTTTTCTAATTCTTTACAATTAACTATTTCCCTTGCAAAGTTACAGCAAAATGTATTAAATGAAAATTCATCAAACAGATGATACTCAAAACATTAAAAATTTAAAGGTCATAATATTCAAATATCACACTCTACATATTACAATAAAAATTTTTTTGGAGAAGTAATTATCTTACAATGGGAAGGGAATCTATGTTAATTTCATATTACAGAGCTAGGACTGAGGACTAGAAAAACTAAGAAAGCTATCTATAGTTGTACAAACTAACCCATTTTGTCTTAATGCTATATAGTGCCATAAATTCAGGGGAAGGTGAAAGGCAAAATAATATACACCTAGGATATATTTCCTTAAATTTCATCACACATTCTGTTTACTTCAGGGAAACAGTCATGCCAATTCATTTGATGGTAAACGATGTGGTGGTAATGTTAAATATTATATTAAACTGTTCAAAATTAAGCAATCTGGGAATTTTATCTAAGTTTATCACTGTTTGCTAAGTATGTTTCTCATTTTTTAAATGCTTCTCTATGTTATAGTTTATTTTCATGGTGGATCTTTAAACAAATTATTACTCACTTGCAAGAGACGCCAGGTGAGGCTGGATATGTATCTCTTTAAGGAGCACTGCTGCAGGAAGGTGAATGGTGAGGTCGCACCAAGCCTCCTCTGGCAGAAAGATGTAGGACCAAGCAGCAGAGCGAGCTCTTCTATGGGGCGGCGTGGCCTGTAAAAGCACCTCAGCTGGTTGGGCAGTGGGACTGCTAGATGTGATTGTACCTACAGAAGTATTTCAAATAAAATAAAAACTTGCAAAAGAAACCTAATAAAGCATCAAAAACTATTCAAATCACAATAATTACACTTGTAAAGTTAGCTAAAAACATGAATATTTAATATTATGAATGCACTTAATATACTTAGCATAATTTGTCACAGTATTCACAAATAATCAGGACATCCAGTCAACCGGCAAGGTGACAAGTTCACTGTTAACTGCTGCCTAATTTCTATGTACTAACATGTCAAACGAAAACTAAACAAGCAATAACAAACCGAGCACAGCAATTCTCAAATGATTTAAGTAAAAAGCAATGTTCAATACGGCCTTGAAAATAAAATATACTTAATAAAAAATAAACTTGAAAATAATCATCTTTATTCTAAATTGTCAATGTTTATGAGTTACAAATATGAAAAGAAAAATACAGAAAGATACTATGTAGACTGAAAAAATGAATAACAATATAAATTTTAAACTTCACTTTTTAAAAAAGCACTCAAAATAAGAAGGAACAAGCTTTGTAAAACAAACAGTTATACTGAAAACTGACATAAGAATCTATACTACCTAGTTTCACAAATTGTATCTATTTAAACTCAGAAATAAAAACAAATTTCCCTACTAAAGAACAAATAAAAACTTCCTTCTAATCAGTAGACAGTCTGGAAAACCAGTGCCTTTAAAATCAATGGTTTATAATTAAAATGGTGATATTATAACACAACTTATTTTGACAACTACTTTTGCTTCAAAGCAGCCAATTAACTATTATTTAAATTCACACCCATAAAATGAAATAACTGTTTTCTTACCCAGGGGTGCAAAGTTATGGATCCCTTCTGCATTGTCGGGCTCAGAAGCTAGGATTCTTGTTTTCAAAGTGCTGTCAACAGCTTTATTTGGACCAGAGTCAAGAAATTTCATAATAGTTGATACCATACTTCTTGCAGTGTTTACAATAGCCCTTGTACTAGTAACCATATTGTTGCAAATGAGCTGAACACCACCTAAATTTATAAAAAATACTAAATTAAAATTATCTTAACACAGATGATTTGACACCAAGTCAACTCTCACAGAAGACTATCAAAGTAAGAACATACTGTATACTTAACAATTACACTTAAGTGGCAGTTTTGGAAATTTTGCCTTACCCATATCATGGAATGCTTTCAAGGCATCACTAGTATCCAGTACTCTCAGAATGAACCACAGTAATGGTTCAGATAACTGGCAAGTAGCAAGAGAGCCCTAAAAAAAAACACATACATGTATGCTGTGATTTTAAAAAGATGATTATTAATTTACTATGAATTAGGACAATTAAGTTTCACTGAATATAACATTCTTTTGTATTTAATTATTATAAAATGGTAAACTTAACCTAAATACAGGTAAGAAACGAATCACCAGTCTAGGTTCGATACAGGATACAGGATGCTTGGGGCTGGTGCACGGGGATGATCCAGAGAGATGATATGGGGTGGGAGGTGGGAGCGGGGTTCAGGATAGGGCATTCATGTACACCCGTGGCTGATTCATGTCAATGTATGGCAAAACCAATACAGTATTTTAAAGCAAAATAAAGTAAAAATTAAAATTAAAATAAATAAATAAAAGGCAAAAAAAAAAATGTCTGCCAAATTATTTAAGAAATCTTGCCTGTGTCAGAAGGTCAGTGAACAGTCTCCTCTCGGAACTCAGCACTTTTTGTGCCTGTCTTTTTTACCTAGTATTATCATTTTCTACCTTAATGTGCACTCATTTCCTTTTCTACTAGACAGTACTTTCCTTTGAAAATGTAGCCTTCTCAAATATTTACCTCTATATCTTCCAATTGGGAAATATATATACAGATTCAATACATATTTATGAAAATGATAATTATACTATGACATATAAAAGATTCCTTAAGAAATTATATTTTAAAATCTGCTTTTGGAAAAAAAATAGTAAATAGACTAGAAAGTAAAATAATCACACTGGCTCCTAAAATCTCATTTTTAAAAAGGAAATTTAAAAAGTAATAACATTCTAACCTATTTCTCTTTTAAAATTACTCTAACCCCTTTTAACTGAAAGGAAACTAAATATGCAACTTAAGCTTGAAACAAAACACTCATACTAAATTTTCATATATACTTCTATGTAGAACATGTTGGTATTCAACTATACTATTTCTAGGGAAAAGGAAAAAACTACTTCCTAAGACAATGGAAAGAAAATCTTAAAATTTAAAAACATTTTACTCTTACATCACTATAGTTAACTTTGACAATTTCAAGGAAACTTTTCTCTTCAACTTGTATTATTAATCTAGTTCTCATTTGCTGATTCTGTTCATTTTCCAACATATAACTAGAATACTCTATTTGTCTCTGTCTCACAGATAATTCTCTGCTCCCATTGCTATTTACTTACTTAAATCATTGCAATTGTTGCTGGGTTGAACTTACCTGTCTGCCCATATATCCACAGGCCATGTAGGTTAAAATTGGCTGCAGCATCATATGAACTGTAGACGCTTTTTTACTAAGAGTTGTCAGTATGGTAAACAGTCCATCCCCAACTGATATGGCATCTAACCCACCATGAAAGTTTTCATGTTTAGTGAGATGTAATCCACTTGCTCCTAGTTTAAATAAAAAGTTTACAGATTTTTTTTAAAAGCAAATCCTTAAAAACCAATAATAATTAAAATAGAGAGTCTTACAAGCAAGCCATTTTTTCCCCCAAACCACTGAAGGATGCATACAAAACAGCTGTGTGTGGGCCTGTGTTGTGTGAATATATACATATATGCATGTCTAGAAATTAAAATACCTAACATAACATTCAGTAGAGAATGATTTTTGGTTATCTTTTTATAGAAGATATGTCTGTTGTTGGTAACAATATAAAAAAGTCATTCTATCACACAACTGAGGAACATATACATATCAAGAAAAAAAGCAGAGAAAAATAACTGATACTATTATACAACTATATTTTAAAACTTTTAATCAAGAAGACAATAGTTTTTTTTCCCTTACATGAAGAAATACTAATAAGCAAAATTACATCAGGAATAA
>SJYQ01005159.1:0-112368 GCA_006410935.1 Redunca redunca | reverse complement strand
CAATATGATATATAGTATATGATATTGAAGTATTCATGCAGTTTAATAATCAACTCATTATGGTCACAGTTTATTCTTTTTAACCTATTGCTTGACTTAGATAATAAATTTTATTTAGGATTTTGAAACAAGATTTATATTTTTTTTTAAGATATCTGTTATCAAGTAGGTCTCAAATAAAATTACTAGTAGCTTTAATTCCTTACCTTTATTCTAGAATAATTTAAAGAGCTTCAAGTAAATTTCAGGTAGAAGGTTTATAACTACTAATCTATGAACCCATTATTCCATTAACAATAGAAGCAGCTTAGGATCTGGGAGAGCCATAATGAAAAGAAAACAATCAGGAAACATATCAATAATCTTTCCCTCTTAATTCTTGGTATCATCCTGCTTGTCTATCCCCAGATAAGTGAAGTGAAGTGGCTCAGTCGTGTCTTTGCGACCCCGTGGATTGTAGCCCACCAAGCTCCTCTATCCATGGGATTCTCCAGGCAAGAGTACTGGAGTGGGTTGCCATTTCCTTCTCCAGGGGATCTTCCCGACCCAGGAATCGAACCCAGGTCTCCCGCATTGCAGGCAGACACTTTAACCTCTGAGCCACCAGGGAAGCCCCATCCCCAGATAAACTCCCAACAAATGATAAGAGAAAATTTATTTGGAGGATTACCTATTGCTTCTATCAATATATCAGGAATATATGTTAATGACATTGAAATTTACCTTTCTGTTGAAAGTATATGAATTAGCTTGAGCAAAAATTCACTGAATATCTGAGGACATGTTGAAGAAAGATGCACTTGCAATCGGGTAAGAAATTCTTGCATAGCTTGCGTAGCTGTTGGACCAACCTGAAGAAAAATGTAATTCTACTGAAAACTGCTTACTGATTCCATTTACTGAATTATTCATTTAAAAGTATCAAGTGTTAAGAGCCATATGGTTGAAACTTCTCATTTGAAAAACAAAAATATTAACAGTGATAGCATGAAACCAAGTAAGGTCTTGATATATTTTAAATTGAAAATTACAGATTCTATGGTCAATATTTTTCCATTATGTCAGACTTATTTAATTCAATATAGAAAAAGACTCACCTAAATTACACAAAAAATATCTACAATGCTTTCAAAAGCACAAAAAACTGTGATTTTCACAATCTTAATTATCCCATTTCAACAGACAGGCTAAGTGATCCACAAAAGGTCATGCTTCTAATGACTACAAGAGCAAATACTAAAATGAATGGAGGGAAAAAACTCTCCAAACAAAAACTATAGAGCTAAAAATAAACCTGCAGCAATCCGCAAAAGAAAAATAGAAAGCTTTTCAAACTTCTATCTCTTCAGTGAAAAAAAACTATACTGACAGCTACACCAAGTACCCTGAACTATGTGTTGGAATGTTATGATCATAAATCCTACAGGAGTTTTGGAAAAACAAAATGCAATGTAGTTCTCAAAACCATTTTAGACAAACTTCATTTCTAATTCTGAGCAAAAAGATCTTAACATTCATAACGAAACTACCTATTATAAACCAAAATATCTGTGGAAATCTTGATCTTGAAAAACTTTAATTCTGCCTTAAAAAAAAAAAAGTGGGGGGAGAGGAAACACACTATTTTATACAGTGGTAAGCTCCCTGACACGTAGGCTCTACCATGAACTAGCTGTATAATTGTGGGCAATGCAGATAATGCATGTTTTCTCATATGTAAAATAAAGAAACTGGAATCGGTGATTTCAGGAATTCTCACATTCCATTCATGCAATCTTTATGTATAATAATCACTTGATAACATGCCTCTGCCCCCCCCATCAAAACTCTGGGCCAATCAAACTACAAATAGTCTTTTCTTTTTTTATCTTTTTCTTTCATTTATTTTATGATGATCTACAAAGTTTAAGTCTATTCTGTAGTATGACAGTACTGACTAAATGCACCCAACAGAATTTAAGCTCCAAGAATGTCAGAGTCTCACTAACTACATAAATCTCTAGCACCCAGAACAGTACACAGATCTTACACATAGATAAGCACACAGCTAAGAAATTAAAGATAACCTTGCAAAACATTTATAATAATCCATTAAAAAGATACTATGAACAGTGAATATATTTCATTTGAAAAGAAATATAATGAAGGAAAAATAATTTTTAAAGCAATACAACAAATGCGTGAAAGTGAAGTCCCTCAGTTGTAACCGACTTTTTGTGACCCCATGGACTGTAGCCTGCCAGGATCCTCCGTCCATGGGATTTTCCAGGCAAGAATGCTGGAGTGGGTTGCCATTTCCTTCTCCAGGAGATCTTCCTGACCCAGGGATTAAACCCAGGTCTCCAGCATTGTAGGCAGATGCTTTACCATCTGAGCCAATTGATATGAAAGAAGTATCTGTGGAGAGTCGGACACGACTGAAGTGACTTAGCAGCAGCAGCAGCAGACTAAAAAAGCTTGTAAGTTCTAATATATCTTTTTTTTCTGAATTAACAAAAGCAGTATTTATCTTTTTCCTTTCAGGTTTGAGATGTAATTGACACATGGGACTGTGTAAGTCTGAAGTGTACAGAATAATGATTTGACTTACAGACACAATGAAATGATTACCACAGTAAGTTTAGAGAACATCCATCTCATATAGATACAAAATAAAAGAAAAAACTTTTTTCTATATAAGTCGCAAGATTTACTCTCTCAGCAAACTTTCATATATAATATACAGAGATGTAAATTACATTTATCTTGCTGTACATTATATCCCTAGTACTTACTTGTCTTATAACTGGAAGATTTTGTCTTCTGGTTACCTTCATCCAATTCCCCCAACCCCTACCTCTGATCTTTTCTTGTATGAGTCTGTTTTTGAAGTGAAATTCACCTACAACACTATTTAGATCCTGGTGTACAACAGTGATTTGATATTTCTATACATTTCAAAATGATCACCAAAGTAACTCTAGTTAACATCTGTCATCATAAAGATATTGCATTATTATTGACAATATGCCCCACGCAGTACATTTTATACTGGTGATTCATTTATTTTGTACCTGGAAATTTGTACCTCTCAATTTCCCTCACCTATTTCTCTCATCTTTCCCACCCTCCGACCCCAATCTCCCATTCAGGCAACCACCTGTTTGTTCCCTGTTTCTATGACTCTATTCACTTTTATTACCTTTGTTCATTTGTTACGCTTTTTGAGCTTTCACATATAAGTAAACTCAAAGCATTTGTCTTTCTGTTTTACTGCACTTAGCATAATACTGTTTAGGTCCATTCATGGCAACTTTTCGTTTTTTGTTGAACAAAATATTTAATATTATAAAAGAATCAAGTTAGGTGACTTCTCAAATCTTGACTGTAGAGGTCATTAAACATAATACATTATTTTAAAAGTATTTTTTAAAGTATTTAAAAAGTATTTTTAAACTCCCAAAGTTTTTAAATGCTTTCCTAAAATTTAAGTATTTGTTTAGAAAGTTTCACAAATAATACAGTATAACACCAAAAATGCATCTCTGCATAAAAATCAAGTCATTCCAAGAGAAAACTTACTACCTGCTATATTGTTTCAGTACAGCTATTATTATTATAAATAATTCAAAACATTTTATTACATTTATACATAAAAAGCCATCATTTAATACCTTAGCAATAAAAATTTTACATATTTAGGTACACTTAAAATTTATTTTACAAATAAGTTTACTATATAATCTAAGCCTATCTCTGGTTTTCAAAAATCATATACCTGTGGACTGTGTTGATTTGTTCCATGTGGACTTGTGCCAGAAAGAAATTTCACTAAAACATGAATCAGGTTTGCATCTGAAACCAGCAGATGGGCAGTACTCTCCTGAGTTCCAATGGCACTGCTGGAACCAGCTATAAAGCATTAAAAAGAAAAGTTTTCAATATACAGTCTGAAACAATGGAACTGCAGTATTTAAAACACCTCTTGGTTTCAAAGAAAACGCATATATTCCTGGTAGTTACTAAAAACAATCTAAATCTCTACTGTACTGACTGAGCCTCACTCTCTATTTTCCTCTACCACAGATCTTTTGCCTCCTTTCTGGCAGGGAAAAATATCTAGTTTAATGTATATCTTATTCAGTATACAGACAAGTGGAAAAGAAATAATTAAATGCTTACTGTCCTTTTGGTCAGCCTATTCTTAGTAATCACTGTCCCTTTCTAGAAATAAAGATTTATTTTTCAGGTAAAGTTTAACCCAGCTTTTGAAGATAAACTGAGGTAAAATTTATTCATTTTAGCAGGTTAGCTATATAAAGACTGCATATTATTAAGATATATACTGACAATACAACAGGTTTTTGAAGTGAACAAAATACTCGAGTCAAATCCATCGTCAGCATCATATAGAAAGTGAAAGTCTTGGTGGTTTAGCGTGTTGGAATCTTTGCGAGCCAGTGGACTGTAACCTGCCAGGCTTCTCTGTCTGTGGGATTTTCCCAGCACGAATACTGGAGTGGGTAGCCATTCCCTTCTCCAGGGGATCTTCCTGACATAGGGATTAAATTGGTCCTCCTGAATTTCAGGCAGATTTTTTTTACTGTCTGAGCCACCAGGGAAGTTTCGTTCTTAAAAACTTCGAAAATTAATTTTACTAACTTAACTTAAACAGGAAATGAAGTGGGGTAAAGAAAGTAGGAAACTATTAGGAGTTTAGAATCTGAGAAGAAACAATTAGATTCCATGAAAACAGATTTTAGATGTGAAAAGCACAAACTGAGGTATCTAGTCATATATGTTCACAAATATATTAATGAACAAACCATTTTTAAGTGCTAAGTTACTTTAAAAAGAATAAATAATCAGCACAAGACACAGGCTAACATTAAATACTTGATTTTGTACCCTAAAAGTAACAATCTTTAAAAGTAAAAGTTTTTAGGAGATAAAAATATAATTTAAACTTGTAATTATAGATACATGGGTGTATATAATCAAAGTAAAGTAGCACAAAGGACAAGACACATTAAGAACAAGTCTAACAGAGACATAGTCAAATAAGAAATTCAATCATTTTCACAACTATTTCACTTCTTGGAAACATCTTTTTCAGAACCTGATAGCAAGAAAAAAAAATGTATGCCAGAGATATAAAGGAATGTCTGAACTTACGATTAAGCTGCATGTTTGTCATGAGAGTTAGACTATGAAGCACAAGGCACCATGTCCGGAGCAACGTATTGGGATACCAAGCTAACACCGTGAGAAAGCTGGTTATTGATGCTATGCGGAAAAGAGAAAGGGGAAATTTTCACTCAGAAATAGCAAATGTTTACTAAGAATTGAAACAAAGAGAATTTAAAACCATGACATTATTTTTAAGGTCAATTCACTAGTGTCCTCAAAACATAAATAAGAGTTTCCCATTAAATAAAACTAAAGCATTAGAGTCAGCAACATTTTATGTCTAGGTTTAAAGCTCACTGCATGACAAATAACATGTCATCACTACACATCTGTCATCCTTTCTGAACTACAGGCTATCTATAATTTGTGTTTTACTAAATATCCTCATATTCTGCAAAATCAAAAACTGAAAATAATAGGGAATCCTAGAAAGACAGGAGTGGGGCCAAACATTCAAAATCAATGCAACTTCCCAGAAAAGCACAAAATAAAACAATAACTAAGTCACCTACAAGGCTTACATAAGAAGCACGTGTGGCAGGTGGAGAAACGAAAAAGGTATTAAAAATAAGCAAACACAATATAGAGCACTTAATCGTGCCCTTAAAACACCAAGTAAAATGGCTGATTCCAGATCCCAGGCAGGAAATATATATAGTCTGCAACACCTATCATATTAAAACCTAAAAAAGAGGTGTATTTCACAAAAAACAAAACCGAAACAATCTAAAAAGAAAGCATCTTACTGACTACAAACAGCATAATTTCAACATCATTAAACAATGATTATGACAGGAAACATAAGAAACTTCCCAGAAAAAGCACAAAATAAAACAATCATGAACTTATTAAAGAAACTTACTAGAGAAACTAAGTGGCCTAGATTATATAATCTACTTGTGAACCAATTAACTTTAAAATTTAATATTAAAATACAAAAAATTTACAACACTTTTCCTGCTTCCATTACACAAACTATACATCCAAAGGGTGACATGATAGTACATTAAAGCAAGTTTCTCTTTATGGAAGTATTGATATTTCAAGATAAATAAAAAAGGAATAACAAAATTAGACTATTTTCATTTAGAAACTTCCTGTGAATGGCTAGTAATTCTAGACATTAATCATCATTGCCTACTAACAACACAGAAACAAATAACCTATGAAACTGTCTTTAAATAACAAAACAAAAAATCAGGTTAAGCTCCATGTCTAACTACCAACAACCATTTTTTGACAAAAAAAAACTCTGCAAAGGAATAGGGAAAAAGAAGACATAGGAGGAATTTTAAAACATAATTAAATGTACAGACCCTCTACAGATTCCATCTCAAATAAACAAAAAAGTTTTGTTAACAGTTTAGACAACTGGAAATTTGAATACTGACCAAATATCTGATGACATTAAGAAATAATTAATACTTCTTACCCTTGTTTATGTTTAATGTTTTTCACAATAATAAAGTTTAAAAAAGGGATGGGAGCAAAATTAATAACAATAATCATTAATAAATACAGTGAAGCACATGGAAACCTAATAATTAAAGTAGGGCTGGCTCCTGTAGAGACAATGCATATATAAACAGGACCAGAAGACAGCACAGCTGTCACTAAGGCTGAGATGGGCCATCTGAGGGCATGTGTGACGCACATCTCCAGAGAAAAAGAACCAAGGATAAATAATTTTTACTTTTCTTTAAACAGATTCCTATAACCAGAGCTGAAAGCGAGTTCTATTCCTATCGAAGGATATTATTCAAGTCCCGCAATTCTCACGTTTCTGCATTTCTCAAGAAAAGAACAAAATGAATGAACACAACTTCTACAAAAAAAATTGACATCCTTCTCCAATCTACTAATTCTCTAGAGTTACTGTACATTTTAAAAAACACCAGTTACAAAAGAATAGCTTATGGGACTTCCCCGTGGTTAAGAATCCACCTTGCAATGCAGAGAACAAGAGTTCAATGGCTGGTAGGGGAACTAAGATCCCACTTGCCTCAGAGGAACTAAGCCACGTGCCACAACTAGAGAGTCCGTGCACTGCAACAAAAGATGCACAAGACGCAACAAAAATCACACAATGAAGACCCTATGTGCCACAGCTAAGACCCAATGACTAACCCTGACACAGCCAAATGAATAAAGAATTAAAAAAAAAAAAAAAAAGAATAGCTTATGAACAAGACAATACTTTAAGGAAATACAATATAAAGATTAACAGAACACTGTAGAGTTTATGTCTGTGTTATACTCAGATATAATACAGATCATACAGTTTTCTGTCCTCTTTCCTGCTAATTAATGTCAGTATATTTAAAAAGGTGTTTTTTTTTACTAAAACAGTACAACCATGATAAAGATTATTAACCTAATCATTTTCTTTTTAACTTACTTTATGCTATGTTAATAACATAGCATAAANGGTGAAGAACAAACATCTTAAAAATCTAGATCAAATGAAATATAACTGAATTAAAATTTATACTTTACCAAATACAAATGTTTTACTAAATTAAAAGAGGTGACTCAAGTCTTTAAATACAGGTGTATATATAATATACAGGTGTGTGTATAATATAGAGTTAGAACTAAAGAAGTTTAAAATCATAAAAATAATAAATAACCTATCACTGATGAACTGTGGTTAATTAAAATACCTCCAAGATTTTTCCATCTGAGTATGACAAAGAAATCATCACTGTCTGATTGAGACTGATCTTTCCAGTTATTTCATCTTTTCCAGGCCAGCAATTACGTCTAAAAATACACCATTTCTCCTGAAGTCATACCTGAACATGATGGACTTGAAGCATGGAAAAAAGTTTGTTGAAACAAACATTTAACATCGGGACAGATGATAACTGTACAATAAGCTGGCTGGACTGGTTTGCTGCTTGTAAGCCCCCTAGAAGTGAATCATCTGTTCCGGTGGGAGACTGTGATACTGAAAATTAAACACAATTGTGATTTTATCACAAAGTAGCAGGAGAAACGTTAACTAGCTATTAATATGTACAGTTAAGTGAAGGTTTTTTTTAAAATTAAAATTGCATTTTTTTTTAATGATTCAGCATTACATTGTTTGAAAACATGGTTTTACAACATTACTTGAAAGTTCAAAAGAAAAATCACCACAAAGAGAAGCTCCCTAATTCACAGCACTTGTCCACCAAAGGGAAAGAACCTTACTCTCTAGCAATTTCTCTCTGCAATTTTCTCCTAATTAATAAAAGGGAAGAAAAAAGGGAAAGAAAGAAGACCGTTGCCTATTTCTTGAGAAGATGGCTTTAGAACAGTCTAGACTCTAATCCATTGGTTCTCAACCTTAAACAGCACATTAAAATTGTCAGGGAACTATTGAAAAGTTCTGATGCGAGGATACACACACCAAACTGAGTATAGGTTCATGGTGAGCAGAGAAATAAAGGGATGCTAAGAGAACTTTCTCATATATTTAGAAAGTTTTATACTAAATGAGGAACATAAGTTTTGGGCAGAAGAATAATCAAAAGATAGACTATATCAAGAAGCAGAACACTACACCAATTCTTACGTTTTTCTATTTTTTTCTGTACTTCCTAAGGCAAGAAAAAATGAAAAATGCAAACCAAAAGAATTCAACTTTACATAGGAAGATCTGAAAACCCAAATTTCTCTATTGAAATGAATTCTGAACTCTCCTTCAAAAGACATGACATGCTTCCTAGGTTCTAACTAGTATCCCTATACTTTTATTCATCACCATCTCCCACCACATTTTCATTTTTCTTGACCTAAGAAAAGCAAAAACATCACCATCTCCCTAGCACAGCTCCACTTTAAGGCAGACCGGCTGCTCTCTTAACTTACTCAAGTGGCAGAAGGGGATCTACTGAAGTCTAGCACAATATCAACAGTCAGCAAACCGTGTCCTTTGGCCAAATATGGCAGGCCAGCAGACTCTGTAACATGGTTTTCAAATAGCCATAGCTATTCATTTAGGTATATGTTGTCTACAGCTGCTTATAAGTCAGAGTAGAGCTGCAAAACACAATGCACGGCCCCAGAGAGCCTAAAATGTTTACTATCTGGTCACTCACTATAAAAAGTTTTTCTTCTTCTGCTATAGATAATTAGGTAGTACGTCATCTCAATTCTGTATCAGACCCATTTGGCTATCATCATCATATGTCTTTCATCTTTCGTATGTCCTCAAGGAAGATAAAGATGTTACTATCAAGAAACCCACTTTATCATAAATTTGGATATAATGTGACAAACTCCTAGGCAGCTAGCTATACAGGCTTCCCCAAAAATGTCATTAACCTCACACTACCACAAATAACAAAAACATGACTCAAGTTTTTGGACTGAACTTCAGACCACTACATGAAGGTGTTCTGTTCCCCTTCCACTCTCTGAATTCATTAATCTTCTGTCTTATCTCTCAACTTGTTACTAAATTAGCAAGGGAGAATTTAAAAATCTGTCACTGGTAGTTCCCTGGTGGTGCAGTGGATAAGAACCTGCCTGCCAATGCAGGAGACATGAGTTCCATCTCTGGCCCAGGAAGAATCCACGTGTCATGGAGCAACAGGCCCGTGTGCCACAACTACTGAGCCTGTGCTCTAGAGCGAGAGCCGCAACTAATGAGCCTGTGAGCCACAACTGCGGAAGCCTGCATGCCTAGAGCCTATGCTCCACAACAAGAGAAGCCCATGACTGCAAAGAAGAGTGGTCGCTCATCACCGCAACTAGGGAAAGCCCTTGCAAAGCAACAAAGACTCAGTGCAGCCAAAAGTAATTTTTTTAAAAATCCACTCAGTACATCTGACAATAACCAAGAGATAAACTGTTAAGTATAATATTCTAAGAGTGGCAACTTTTACATACATGTAGGAGATGTATTTGTTAATGCCTGTAAAATGGAATCTGCTTCCAGGGTAGACATCATTTTCAACATAAGTTCTGCTTGTTGTTCGAGTCCAACTTCTAGGCGAGCATCTAGGGCTATAAAAAACAATTAAAAAACAAAAGCTATTTAATAATTATTATTCATGTCCTACTTCCTAAAACAAAATGTTGACATCTGAGCCCCAAACAGAGTGAGGAATGCATCTTCCCATCAGAGCAACCTGGCACGGGCACCAGAGGAACAGCAGGTAACAGGATCTGGGCAAAGGAGGCTAGAGACGAGACCGTGGCGATATAAAGAAAGGCAGCCCAAGTAAGGGAAGCAATGACAGTGGAAACAAGTATATTAAGGGGAAGGAGAATCAGGCACTTCACTATCAAGAGAAAAGAGAAAAATGAACAAAGGAAAAACGAAGGCTATGGAGTTAGATTGCAGTTAGATTAACTGATGTATCAACGTAAACTTGCGGTATGCAAGACAGACAAACAAATACAGAAATAAATATAAACACAAATGTGTGTATACACTCCCTAGATTTGTCCATCAAGAGACCATGGAAACAGCCCCAAGTTAGCAACAAGTGTATCTAGGATTCAAACCTTGAATTCTTCCACTAAAAGGTTTTGAAATATCTTTTTTGTTCATGAAGTGGCTAATTCTCAGTCTGGGAAAGGGAAAGTAAATGATGAGCTTGGGGCATCTTGTTATCCCAAAAAAGGGAAATATTCAAAGAAAGATGAGGACATGTCAAAAAAAAAAAGAGAGAGAGAGAGAGAGACCAGTTTAAAGGAGATATCACTGGTCAAATTAGGGCAATTTGAATATCAAAATAAATAATGACATGTGAATTTATCTAATGCATAGAACTATACACTTAAAAATGATTAAAATGAAAACTTTATGTTCCCTATATTTCAGGACAAATAAATAATGGTAATAACAAATTATAACACACTGAATAAAAAAAGGAAACCACTGGTCTATTCAAAAGTAAATGAATAAACTATTAACTTCTTTTTAAAAAAATAACACTTTCCAAGTATTCTTCTGTCACTCCAACCAATCAAAATTTTTTTTGCAAAAGGGAAAAGAATAATTTTTCACTGGAAAATTTTGATAGACATGTCTTTTATCAAGTAATTATACTGAAGACCACAAGCAGTGATCCAAATTAAAATCATGAGCCACCTAATAGGATGCAGTAAGAAAAACCTGACACTACAGTTTCCTAATATTACTGCCAAAGTCACATAACCAGAATCTAATCATGATGAAATAGCATACAAACCCCAACTGAGGGAAATTCTACCAAATAATTGGCCTATAATCTTCAAAAGCACCAAGATCATGAAAGTCACCTCTGAAAAAGTGTGGCAAACTGAATAACACTGAAGAGATATGGTAACGATGGTTCATCCATGAAAAATACACTTTGAACTACACAAGTCAACTTACACGGATTTTTTTTCAATAAATATACTACTACTCAATCCACAGTTGGCTGAATTCATGGATGCAAAGGGCTTCCCAGGTGGCACTAGTGGTAAAGAACCTGTTTGATCCCTGGATTGGGAAGATTCCCTAAAGGAGGGCACGGCAACCCACTCCAGTATTCTTGCCTGGAGAATAGCTTGTTATTCTGCTGCAGCCATTAAGGTCGCACAGAGTCAGACACAACTTAAGTGTCTCACACACACACATACACACACACACACGCAAAACTTTGGAGAGAAAGAACCAACTGTAAAGTTACACACAGACTTTCAACTGTTTGGGAGTGGGCCACTCTACTCCCGTTATTCAAGAGTCAACTGTAAAATGCAACGTACAATTTTGTACTGGATCATTTTCCATAAAGGATATTATTTAGACACAACTGCTGAAACTTGAATGGATTCTTAAAGTTAGTACTAATGTTAATTTCCTGATTTTGATGGAATGTGCTTCCTGATGTGTTTATGTAGAATAAATGTCATCCTTTGTAAAATAAAATAGAAAAATATCAGATTAACAACTTATTCCTGAATGGGTCAGGATAAAGCTGTTCTCTTATTATACTTGTAATTTTTCAGTAAATGTATGGTTGATTCAAAACTTAAGAAAATATTTCATTGAAAAAAGAAAGTTATATACTCTTACCAGAAGAGTGCAAAAATAATACTCAACGTGATTCCATTCTGCTTACAAATAAATATAAATTTACTATTATAATAACAATAAAAATAAAAGAAAGTACAATAACAATAAAAATAATTAAAGCTACTGGCAAACTCACACAACTCACAAGTATATTTTGCTAAGTGTTATTTTGAGCAACAAAAGATGGACCATAAATAGAAATGCTTCCAAACTGACCGACACACAGCTCTGAGTGTCAGTCAGTCTCAAGGCAGCCCTTTAATAATAAACTCTCTCAGCATACATTCAGGATCAAATTCTCAGGAGACCAAGAGTACACAAACTGAGAGCTTGCTTTAAGGACAGTTTGTCTTAACGACAGCGCCTCACTTACCCTGAGACACCGAAACACTAACTGTCTGGGATCCATTCTTCTCGGCATTTGCTGGCGGCTTGGCTACAGGAATTCCAAGACCTCCGATGTACGGGTTATAATTGTAGGTGCCATAATCAGCACCCCAATAGTCATACCATGTACTGCTTATTGGCTTAAAAGAATATAAAAAACTTTGGTTTATTTTTGACTCTTCACTAAGAGTAGCATATTATTTACACCACCTTAACTCAAACAGGGCTACAAAGTAAACATTCCCCTTACCCTTAAAATTTTTTATTTTTTTTTAATTTTTTTTATTTTTATTTTTATTATTTATTTATTTATTTATTTTTACATGTTTCAATGCCATTCTCCCATCTCATCCCACCCTCTCCCTCTCCCCCAGAACCCTTAAAATTTTTTAAACATAAATTTAATGATCTATAGGAATGGTTCAGAATATTCCACTGTATCCCCAAGTCTAAAAACATCATATTTATTAGAATCTAGCATCTTAATCAAGACAATGGCAACCCACTCCAGTGCTCCTGCCTTGAGAATCCCATGGACGGAGGAGGCTGGTAGGCTATATATAGTTCATGGGATTGCTATGAGTTGGACATGACTGAGCGACTTCACTTTCACTTTTCACTTTCATGCACTGGAGAAGGAAATGGCAACCCACTCCAGTATTCTTGCCAGGAGAATCCCAGGGACAGAGGAGCCAGTTGGGCTGCCGTCTGTGGGGTCGCACAGAGTCGGACACGACTAACGCGACTTAGCAGCAGCAGCAGCATCTTAATAAAATCTCTTACAAACAAAATAAACTAAAATAAAGTATTAGAGTTGTATCTCCTTTAGAAAAAGTAGCAGCTAGTAAAGGCATAGATTCTGTAATGAACTCAACCTGGATGAGCTTAAACGCTGCTGGAAATGTCAATACTCCATAACCATACCTCCTATGTTTATTAATGGTTCTTATTAACATTTAAGGTAATATTAGCAGCTATATTAAAAATAAATGATGTAAGGTCTCCTTATAACATTCCAATAGTATCATAAAAAATCTACTATAGTATCTAAAGTAATTTAATTTTGAGTGAACTAAATAATGGGTTACAGTAAGTGTATACTTTCCTCTTTTAAGTAATCAATAAACCAGAAGTATAAAATGAAAGATTTTAATTGCAAAGAATATTGTAGTGGATCATACCTTAAAGACTTTGGCTGCAAGAGGATCCTTTTCCAAATCAATATCTAAAGGGTCAATGTCAACTTCCATTAGATCCTGAAGTAGCTCAAGGTCAATTTCTTTATCTTTTTCCAAAGAGGAAAGAGGAGGTGCACCTTCAAATAATTTAAAGTGATTTTTTTGGTGGAGTATATAAAATTTACCCAATATACTACTGCTTTTAATTATAAAGCAACTACATTTACTTAAATATAAAATGTTTTTGATATAGAAGTCTCTACATTTTTATACTTGAAAATTAAGCACAAGTAAGTACACAAACACATCAGCCTATAACACACACAATTAAAAACACCAGTGCAATAGTATGTAACTTCCTAGGGGAAAAGACCATAGGATTAGTCCTTGTTGAATCAAGTTACATAAACTTTGCTGTTAAAAATAATCATTAACCATTTCTAGAATGAACAATTATTGTTCATTTTATTGCCTCCAATATATAATTCATAAATTACACCTAATAGTTAGGGAAAGAAAACCCATTATTAAAGTGAAAAGTAAAGTTTTAAGAACACTGCTATTCACCTTATTTTTCTAGCATAAATTAGAAACTATTTTGCTCTCAGATGACTCCAAATGCTTGATCAGCCTTTTATGCCTTCCAACCTTTATCTTCCTTTCTTTCTCACTCTTTTTTATTCAACATATATTTATACAATGTCAAGAAAACATCAGCCTGCATTAGGGTTTGAGTATATGAAGATCAATAAAACACATCTCTACCTTCCAATAAATTAACAAGCATTCAGAGGTAAGGGTACAACAGAAATTAAAGCAAATACAGCATGGTAGCTGCTACTGGAGACAATCAAGGAAGTATGTAGCACCAACAGCAGTCTCCAACATAGCTGGTGGTGATGGGAAAAGTTTCTTGGAGGAGGGTAGCTGTATGTGAATCTCAGACAAGAAGTTCACTATGCAAACTAGAGAAGAAAATCTCTTCCAGGTTAAGGCACTATCAGACAGAAAGGAAAAAATCATGAACGAATCTAAGATTAAGTAATGAAACAAATGAAATGACTGTAACATTGTAATATATAAGGTAATAAATTAAACAGTCTTGAAAAGTAGGGAGTACACCACAAAGGTTTGTACATGCTAAGATGCACATTATAGTTTTGAAAAGGCAGAAAACAAAGAAAGAAAAAGACAAGAGCCATTAACCTTGCTGTCTTTACCACTGTGTATTTTTAACTGCTTTCTAGCTTATAATTCCTTCCACAGAGCCAAGTAAGACTGTATCAAAATAACATGGACACTGTGAAAGGATACCATTTTATTAGAAAAAGCATGCAAAGGGCTTCCCCCGTGGCTCAGCGGTAAAAAATCAGCCTCTCCAATGCAGGAGACAGGAGATGATTCTGGGTTAGGGAAGACCACACCTGGCGTGGAGCAACTAACCCTGTTTGCCACCACAACTGAGCCTGTGATCGAGAGCCCAGAAACTGAAACTCCAGAGCCCCTGTGCTGCGGCAGCTACTGAAGCCTGTGCGCCTAGAGCCAGTGCTCTGCAACATGAGAAGACACACAGTGAGAAGCCCACACACCGCGAGGAGGAGCCGCCCCCGCTCCCCGAAATGAGGAAAATGCCCATGCAGTGGGGAAGACCCAGCATGGGCATAAACAAATAAATAAAAATTATTTTTTTAAAAAACCATGCAGAAAATCAAAGTAAAACCTGTTTATCAGAAAAATACTGATATGGTTACTAAGGCCAAAGTCTTACTATAAAAATTTTATACTTCATTAACATTCTTAATTTTGAAATGTAAGTTCACAGTCTTTAAAAAAGAGCTAAGGATATGTTTAGTTAAAAATGAAAAGGATGTACCTGTCATATCATGTGTCAAAGGCTCATCAATAGTTTCCAGCAGCTGAACTGAAGACTGCTGCAGGGAGTCGTCAGAGTCTCCAGCTGTCGCACCTACATCATCACTCACCGTTCCTTCCTCCATGGCTTCTGCAGCTACTGGAGCCAGCAATTCTCCTGCAGGTGAGAATATCATCACCTTAACTGTTTTAGTAATTAGGAAACAGACCCCCAAAACACACTTTTTCATCTAGTATAGAGAACAGCATGTACACTACAACAACCATAAAAGTTTCTGAGGCAAATAAGTCCTCATCTATCCAAGGAAATTCTAGGGCCTTCCACTGCACTAACTTCAAATGCTAACTAGTAAAAACATAAAATGTGTGCCTTATGAATAAGGAGTCATTATCATAACTTTAAATATATTAACTCATTTATTCATCAAAATAACAATAAAGATGTTTTTATTATTCTTATTTTACAGATGAAAAAAACTGAGGAATAGGGAGTACCTTCCTCAAGCGCACCAAGAGAACTTGGAAGCAGCCCACTGCTGGTATTAATAAGGAAGCAGACCAGCTCCCGTATCCCTGCACTTTATAACCTAATTCCTCCATAAACACTTGCATTTATCACAGGTGTCAACATAATTAAACACAGAAGTAATTTAAAAGGGTTGCTACTGCTGAGATGAGACATTTTACACTTTTGAGGGGTACAGTTTCCTTTAATGATTAGTCAAGCATCGACAAGCTCATTTTGATATACCTTATTAAAAATAAATCCTAACAAACCTGCTAAAATATCCTGTAGCATACAAGTTAAGGAATATTGAGCCCAAGCACCACCCCAAGATATATCTCCTCTATTGAAGTCAGTTCCAACCAAAAGTAATAGCAGTCTTTCCAGCTGGGGTTCATTCACAATCTCACATAGGTGTATGGTTGGCCTCGTGGCATTTGCAATGCGTGCAAGAACCTGTAATACATTTTATAAAATCATACACTTAAGTAGCTATTACATGTTTTCTCCAAAAATAAAGCATTGAAATAACTTTTCAATGAGATATGCTTTTGATGTCAAAATAACTGTTTGACATGAAATGCAAAGGAAATGTAATTTCATGGATCAAACGTTAAAATCCAGGTAAAAAAATCTGAGTTGAAAACTTCAATTTCTACAAACAATGAATATGCTACAGGAAAGCGTTCAGGGCATTAATACAGCCTTCACTGCTATAATTTGACACTCATTTGTAGATCGACTATCTTAAAAGAAAAAGGTAAGCTGTACAGACATATCCAAGGATTCCCTTGTGGCTCAGCAGTTAAAGAATCGCCTGCAATGTGGGAGACCTGGGTTCGATCCCTGGGTTGGGAAGATCCTCTGGAGAAGGGAAAGGCTACCCACACTCCAGTATTCTGGCCTGGAGAAATCCATGGACTGTATAGTACCTGGGGTCACAAAGAGTCAGACACGACTGAGTGACTTTCACTTCACTTCACGCTATTTACATTTCAAGTCTACATTAATCTAGTTTTAACTAGATTAAAAATGTATAATAGGTCTCCTAAAAATAAGTGCCCAAGTATTTCTAAAATCTTTCAAGGCACATTAAAAAAAAACTAAACCACATAAAAGGAAAACCAAAGCAGTTTTCTCTTAAAACTCAATTTAAAACTGTATTTTTTCCTTCATTCTTTTTTTTATTCTCTAAGCCTGTAATTATACATTAGGCCTATTACTTTACTTACCTTACAAACAAATAATAAGAGATCTGCATGGCATGTAAAATCCATAGAGAGGAGAAACAGGACAAGTTTCTGGACTACTGAAATACAACGTTCATGGGCCAGAGTAAATGGAAGCGGTTCTATCTCTGGACTTTCTTTTGTTGTTGTAACTTCTGTGTCTAAATTAGAACGAGACCACTCCGCTGTCCGACGAAGCCGAATTAAATCCTTAAAGTGCTATGCACAGAAATTTACAATATTTAAATCAATGTTTATTGAATGAAAATTCTTTCAATATAAGTTTATTTCTGAGATGAAAATATACACTCAGAGAACATACAACTTCTAAAGAACAAGATTTTTAGGCAAACCATAAGCTTCAAAAAGTAAGATTATTAAAAACTATACTGACAATATATACCTTTGTCTATTTTAGACTAATTTCGAATATAATTTCAGAAAGGAGGAATTCTATAAAAAGGCTCTATTACGGTAAATCTATTATTTTAAATTTTACCAAAACACCCTAAACATAATCTTAAAAGATGAATAGTAAAGAAACCTATACATACAAACTATAGAGTATTAATTCGTTTCAAATTTTGCTGGAATAATTATCTCATATGTATAGAAACACAATATGCAAACTTGGTTGCTATTGAAATGCTATCCCCCAAGTTGAAAAAAAAAGTCATTACTTTTTTTAAAAAACTTTAAAAATCACTGAAATTAATTTTCACTTAGAATGGACACATTAGGAAAACCATACACACCCTAAATCCTTTTATCATCAATTTATTGGAACACAATCCACTTTAAAGAAAATACGCTAGAAAATACTTTAACTCCACATTAACCATGTATTTCCTTGAGTTAAAGCTATCTTTCCCCACAAAGAAGTACATAGGATAGATTTTTCTGCTGATAAGCAGAATAACATAAAGCTTCCTGATCATTATTAAAGATATATAACTATTCAAATAATTTAAATTATTAATACTAATACTAAGATAATTACATTAAAAAATAAAGATCATACCTTTGAGGTAGCTTGCTTTAATTTTGCTTGTTCTACCAGAAGTTTATATGATGATCCTTTGTTACTCTGTATTTTTTCCTTTTCCATCTGTTCCACCAAAGCCTTCTGTTTTGCTTTTAATAAGTTAAGTTGCTTTAAAGAAAATGTTAATCTTATAGTTAGCAATATTAAAAACAACAAAATAAGTTATCGTACTTCTCAGAATCCATACAGCAAACTAATGGAATAAGTAGTTTTCTGTAAAGTCTAGTTTTAATTATATTGATTTTTTTAAAAAATCACCTCCAAAATCCAAATAAAAGATCTCCCCATTTTGTAATTAAGAAGTAACCAATTTCTTATCCACGGAAGAAGAAAAATAAGTGCAATACTTTTTTTATGTAAGCCTCTAATGAGACTGACTGATGGAATGTTTTTAAACAGAGGAACAGAATTATTTTTAAATATACTAGGAAAATATTTTTTCTGTACAAGAGTCCTAGCTTGGATTTTATGGAAATCTCCAAGAGTAGTACATTTTTTGGTATGTCTATGATTCTTATTAATTAAAAATTTTATTATAACTATAAATTCACATGCAGTTATAAAAATAAGGCAGAGATCCCTTTTACACTTTACCCAATTTTGCCTAACAAGAGTAAAATATCACAACAGAGTAATGACATTATTGCAATTCACCTAAGTTATTCAGATTTCAATGATGTGAAAAAGCTTCACATCATTTTTCTTGCAAAAAGGCCAATGGTTGCTCATAGTGGAAAAACTCAGAAGTAAGTAATTTAGTGCTAAGTCATGCTTTTTAAAAAACCCAAAGCTTTCACAAACTTTCAGAGCATACATGTTTTCATATAAATTCTCATTTCACCTTAAATTAGCTTCCCTGGTGGCTCAGAAAGTAGAGTCTGCCTGCAGTGTGGGAGACCCAGGCTAGATTCCTGGGTGGGGAAGATCCCCTGGAGAAAGAAATGGCAACCCCACTCCAGTATTCCTGCCTGAAAAATCCCATGGATGGAGGAGCCTGGCAGGCTACAGTCCATGGGGTTGCAAAGAGTCAGACACTACTAAGCAACTTCACTTTCTTTTGATTTCATCTTAAATTAATTATACAAATACTTTTAAGAGACATACGAGGCTCCATACTGGATATTAAATATATAGTATATATTTCTATATATACTGTAAGACAGAGAGGAAGATGCATTTTGAAATATAACTATAATAAAGTAATGGCTATATAAGAATCTGACATCAGCTATAAACTCAGGTTAACAAAAGACTTTCAACAGGAGAATACAACAAATATAATGAAAGGGAAAATACAGGATACATGGGGATATTTTATGGGATCCTAATTTAGAAACCAGGGAAGATCTCCTTGAGGAAGTGAATATGAACTAATTTATGAAAAGTAAGTTCAATTATCCAAGCAAAATAGTAAATTAAATGTTTGGCATGGGGAGAGGAAGGGATGGGGGAATAAGCACATACTAAAATAAATCTTGGATGAGAAGACTGGTTGCAGGTGGTCCAGGAACTCAAAATCAATATGGCTAGGCCAAAACTCAAACCTAAAAGTTAGACAGGCAGATGATAGATATGCTAAAGCCACGTTAAGGAGTTTTACCATCATTCAAAGATCACCTGGAAACCACTAACAATTTAGAGGTGGAGTGACATGATTAGGTTTGTATCTAAAAGAACCCTCTAGGGGTAGCATGGAAAATGAACTGGATTGAGAAAACAAAGGCAGATACGTCTTCTGACTAGGCAAATGATGGCTACACTTAGAATAGTAGCATCAGAAATGTGAGGAGGCAGACAGTTTAAAAGAACTTGGCAAAAATCTGTAAACTATGTACTGCTGGCATCTTACAAATAAAGCCCGTCTCAAAAGTGTCAAATAATTTCTCTAAATTAAGTAGTTCATAAGGTCTGATGGGAAGTCTATCTCATACAATGTCTCAAACGCTAAAACAACACAAGCAAAAAAATATCGAAAGTTACCTGTTTATGATGAACTAGCTGCTTTCTTATTTTTCTGGAATATAACCTATCAAGGCTACTGCTGCCTTTGGAAGACCGACTTATGTTCTGGGTGTGCAGATTATTGTTAATAAAACTCCACTGGTTACCTACAGAGCAAGGAAAAGTTGTATTAATAATTATGATAAATATGATTTTAAAGTACTATTCATACCCAGAAAATACAAAATGATAAATGTGTCAATCACAACAAAGCAGTTTTTGAAAAAAATTAAGGAAACCCTCGTAAAGAAACTGCTAAGAACATGTGAGCTTAGAAAAGTTAACCTAGACCCTAAGTGACTTTAAGACCAGAGTTTTCTGTTTCTTCAATCTTTCCATTAAGGTTAACAGTTTACTTTTTCCACAACTGTTTAAAATTAATCTTTGTACAATACTACTTTGATAAAGTCAATCAAATGTAACAACAACAAAATGCTCACTATTGCCTATTTCAAACTCTATGCTTTTGTGCAGGTATCAAAAAAAAGGATACTTAATAATCTGATTTAATGACTGCAAAAATAAGACTGAATAGTTAAAAAACCATGCTGTATAGCTCTACTTCTCATTCTGGAATGTGTCCAGACTATTCCATACTGGTCATTCTGTTCACTTCAGGCTTAGTCCCACATGTCACCAATCCTCAATGATTTTTTTTCACATCTGCTTAACCTAATGACAGCTTTTTCTGTTCTCTTATTATCCTTTTGTCAAGTCACTTCAAATTCTTCAGGCCTTAAAAAAATGTCTTCCACCAATGTGTTTTCATAACACCTGAATGCTATGAATAAAACTAAGGCTTCACATACTGTCTGTTATATTCCAACTTTACACGCAGTTGCATTTGTGTCTTACTACTAGAGTCTATAACTGAGTAGTGACCTATAGATATTAAAATACAGCACAGTTTAAAAAAGAAATCCTTGTGCATGAAAAAAACTCCCCACCCTATTCGCAAACAATGTGTATCATACAACTGATTTACGTATAAAACATTTCAACAGCCCTTTAATAGTATAATCCTAATAATTTTTTAAAATTCCAAATTTTATGGAAATTCTTGTCTGTATTTACATATGAAATGTAGCTGCTTCATAGAGTCTTGTTAACTTGGAAAAGAAAAAGAAAATAATTTATCTTACACTTTGATTTCCTTTCATTTAAAAAATTTTCTGTGCTTCAAGCTTATGGAGACTACAACTCACAAAAATCTAGGAATTTCTGTATCTTGATAAAAATCATTTGCAGTTAATTAATAGAAACATTTTATACCAGTAAATGGAATGACATACTAAATACCATAAAACTACAATAACCCTTCACAGACTTCCTTCTCATTAACTTCACTTATATCTATGTTATTCCTGGTAAAGTTAACTAATATCTTAGATAAATTACATATAACTGGAATCTCCAGGCCAAAGTCAAATCTGGAAAAATTGCATAGTCATTCAAAATCCCCACCAGCAGATTATTATAAACTTCTGATACCTGTCATAAACCTCTCCCTGTCTTTACCATTCAAAGGTTTCTTCGCAGCTGCTGCTTCATCTTCTACAGTTGCCACGTAATCCAGCAACCTGGACACGAGCATAACAACCCAACTGATCATGGGGATATCTAGTACTCCTGTACAGAAATGAAAGGGGGCGGAAATAGTCATGTGACCCTAAGAATCCTAATGAAGTCTGGTAAAATAATTATAAAATTAAGATATTTTATAACTCCAAAATATACCATATAATTATCAACATTAATATTTATTTATAGTAAGCCTCAAAATTAAAACCTGTGGCCACAAATTGAGTAACACATCAAATTTAATGGAAGATTTAACAAATCTTTCATGGTACAAAAACAGATTGATGAATCTAATGGGTAATAATGTACAGAAAACAAGGTATAAGAAGTTATTCTTAGACTTAAAGGGGACTGAAATTTTTAAAAGAGCTCTCAATTTACAAGTCATATAGTTTTACACTATGTGTCAGAGTTTTTATTCCAGGAATAATTTTATTGCTCAAATGAAGCTCATTATCAATAAACAGAACAGCACTGCTGCCAAAAAACTTAAAACATAAGAGCCTAATTTTAATCATGATAGTATAAAAACAACATACACAATAATTTCCAAGTTCAAAATTCACATAAAGAGAAGGTAACACATTGAGAAAGCAGTAACCACATGACAGTCACTCACAGGAAGGCTGGCCGTTCTAAAACGTCTGCATCACAAAAATACCACCAAAACGTGTAGGAAAATGAATATTACAATAAATACTTCAGAGTAGATAGTTTATAAAAAACAGTATTTACAGGAATCTTATGTTTTTACTGAAGAACACAAATTTAAATAATACCTTCTGTCCTCCTATGCATGGGTAACTGTGGCTGAAGAGGTGACAGTAAGTTATCCAACAGATTAAGTAAACTTTCTAATACTCCACTGTTACTAAGTGATCTCTGACCAATGCAGGAAAGTAACATGAAGACCCTGAAAAAAAAAAAAGATACAAATAAAACACTGAGTATGAATCAATTTAACTGTTCATATTCAAAATAATTCACACTGTAATTTTAAGAGAGTAATGATAGACTACTTGGTTATTAGTAAGATCTATATCTGGAAGCACAATGTTAAAAATAGCTCTTTTTCAGCTATTTGCTTACATTTTCTAAGTCCATCCACAAGAAATCAGGTAGAAACAACGTTATTACAGACTCAAAAGAATACGTTTGACACATACAGCAATAGAATCTGATAGGAAATATTTGTAAAAACAAATCAATAAACTCCACAGATTCAGTTAGGAAACTGAAGAATATGGTTCAGTTATATCATGTGGAATCTTCTTCAATATGCCCTTCACTGGGCATTGCTCATACTCTGAAAAGACATGCTTAATTTTTCCACACTCAGTACCCCACATACCCAACATTTCCAATTTGAACAATTTGGGAATAAATCACTAATAATAAATTATTCTGGCATTTTCTGACCTACCTATCCTGTGGAAAGATGAGAAGCTGCTCGGAATTGTACAATTCTTGAAGAACATTAGAAAGAAACTGGCCCCACCATCTTTCACCACCACACAGCTGAACAAGTAGAAGACCAGTATGCAACCGTATCTTTGGGGTTCCACTGATGCACAGATGTTTAAAAAGCTCTTCACAGGCCTGGGCATGGAACGTACTCTGCAAAACTGCAGGAACAGAGTGTCCTATTACAAGAAAGAAAACAGTAAAATTTCCTATTTAAGAGTATGCTGTAGGATCAAAATCAGCATTCCCAGATAGGCTTTCCTCCTTACCAGCAAAATCTGGTTTATTTATTTTCCTATTTATTTATTGCTTATATACGGAAGTTTAATTTGCTAAATATTTGGGGAAAAAATGGCAATCACATCAATTATACTTCTTCTATGTGGAGTTGGGTGAATCAGATAGCTCTGTGTGTGTGTGTGTGTGTGTGTGTGTGTGTGTATTTGGGTGCACACAGTCACAACCATATTTAATGATCAAAAATAGTGTGCGTGTATACTTGGGTGCACACAGTCACAACCATATGTAATGATCAAAAATAGTGTGTGTGTATACTTGGGTGCACACAGTCACAACCATATGTAATGATCAAAAATAGTGTGTGTGTGTATTTGGGTGTACACAGTCACAACCATATGTAATGATCAAAAATAGCTCCTGGCTAGAAACTGACAGTTCTGTTAGATTAGCAACTTACAGCTTTCAGTGTGAATTTTCAAAGATTAATTATTATTTTGCCAGTTAACACAATGATGTCGAACATCAATAGCTGAAACTCAAGAAAAAATTAATCATAGATCTATTTAAGAAAAACAAATTTAAAAAGGGGAAAAAAATGAATCAACCTAAAAACACATTTCAAAAACATATCAGAAAGGATATCAAAATAAACAGTACCCAGTAAATATTAATACATCACAACATACAAAATTGTATCAAATGTATTTCCAGCCTTTTTAAGTACTTAAGCTAAATACAAACCATTGGAAGAGTGAAGAAGGCTGAGCAAAGTGTCCAATAAATATCTGATGATGGTACGTAACTGCTCTGTGGAAGACGTCTGAATTAAATCTTTTGGGTCTGATGTTTCACTCAACACCTTCCTACTTGCACCAAGAGCTACTTTGAGCCTCTGCACTGCATTATGAGCCAAATTCAGTTGAAGCTGTAGCTGGATACAGTCCTGATAGGCAGAAAAAACTCGACTGTCCTCCTCAACTGCCTTGTCTGGCTTTCGCAAAAAGTACTGTGCGTTGTTAGCACTGTTGAGAGGAGGAAGATCAATACTTTGCAAAAGAGTTTCCAGTCGATGACAAGCTAAGTTATACCTATAAGCAAAAAATAATGAACAAAATAATTCTTGCAATGTCCTCTTTAAAATACATATACAAATATACACTAAAAATTAAATCTCTAAACAAGTTAACATACAACCATTGGAAAGAATTAATCAACTGGTAAGTAGTTAAAAAAAAAAACAATTATTTCATCATATTAATGCATTAAACATTATAACATGCTAGTGTCCTCCTGCTTTTTGCCCTTCTCTATACACTTATGAAAAGGCATTTCTTGACCAAGTATATGCAAGACATTATACAAAATATACAGCTTCAATAAGATTAAAATATACACCAATTTTCTACTAACCTGCACTGTATATCCTCCTGTAGAGCAACCATCATTGCTAAATGCTGGTCAATTTCTGGTTGGCTTGCAGATTCTCCCTCTCCCCTCAGAGGATCATGCATTAATTTCAGTTCACTCTCCCAAGGCAAGATATACGTATGACCATAGTAAAATCCTAATGGGATTTTAGCTCTGGCATTTGTACTTCCATAACGTCCAATGACAGTGATCTGAAATGAAAACTTATAAATATACATATCTCCTCATCTACAACAATAAAAATCTGAATCATGTATTTTAAAAAAACAATAAATTATAAAAGATACATTTTTTATTAAAGTACAGTTATCTATAATATTGTGTTCATTTCTGCTGTATAGCAAAGTGATTCACTATACACATACACAATCTTTTTTATATACTTTTCCATTATGGTTTATCACAGGATATTGAGTATGGTTCCCTGTGTTATAAGGATACTTTTAAATTATGTCTGAATATTTTTCACAACTTATCAGAAACAGAGAGAGTATACCAATTCATCTTCTTGAAGTTCTTTACCTTCATGAATCTGCACACTGGAGGTGGTATCAAATCATGCAGAATTAGTGAATGGGTGCTAATATCAGTTGCCACTACCAATCGCCTCCCATCGACCTCTTCTCCTAATGTCCAAATGTCAATTGACAAGGAGGCCAAGTCTCCACAAGTGGGAATCAATACGTCTGTCAATAGTATTGGTCTGCCAAAATCCAAGGTCACAAATCTCCTTGCCCCTATAAGAGAGAGAGACCAACAGCTGACATAAAAGACCACAACAATTAACCACAAGATATACACAGAAACAATTTGGAACATTGATCTTAAAATATAAAATCGACTTACTAAACTACAGACAATTAAGAAGTTAAAAATTCTCATTCAAAAATTGTCTAAAACTCCCATCTGTATTAAACTCCAAGATTTAAGTTAATATATATATATAAATATATAAGAATAAGTTACTGTGAAGGCAGTCAACTGTACACATAAGCTTATTTTAAAACTTTAAAACCAAAAAAGGTCAATCAGCAAAAACAGAATATAGATGAACTCAATAAACTATCTGTTCTTCTTTCAGTCATTTGGTCTTCTTTTTCTTCTAATTTCACAACTAAATGTATTAATGATGCCTAACTTTATTATTTGATTTTGGTTTCTTAAGCCCTGTTTAACATCTTTTGGAGCTGCATCTTACATTGTGGTTAAGATGTAAAGGAAAAGTATAAGGCTTAAATCACATGTAGTCATTGCTGCTGCTGCTACTGCTGCTGCTAAGTTGCCTCAGTCGTGTCCGATTCTGTACAACCCCATAGACAGCAGCCCACCAGGCTCCTCCGCCCATGGGATTTTCCAGGCAAGAGTACTGGAGTGGGTTGCCATTTCCTTCTCCAATGCATGAAAGTGAAAAGTGAAAGTGAAGTCACTCAGTCGTATCCGACTCTTAGTGACCCCATGGACTGCAGCCTACCAGGCTCCCCCGTCCCTGGGACTCTCCAGGCAAGAACACTGGAGTGGGTTGCCATTTCCTTCTCCAGTACATGGAAGTGAAAAGTGAAAGTGAAGTCGCTCAGCCGTGTCCTACTCTTAGCAACCCCATGGACTGCAGCCCACCAGGCTCCTCCGCCCATGGGATTTTCCAGGCAAGAGTACTGGAGTGGGGGGGCCACTGCCTTCTCCACATGTAGTCATTACTACCACACTAAAAAAATCTCTTACTGAGGCCCTCCAATGGAGACAGATAAAGCGTCTCTCAAACAGTGCTTCCATCCCATACTGACATATCACTGTCTCTTCAGCTCAGTACCAGATGAAGCAGAAGGCTTACTATTAAGGGCCACACTGAAGAGGGAGCATGTCTTCTCTGTGTGAGCTCACATTAACGAAAGGCAACAATGATCTGAGAGGAGAGCAGATATGCATCTGACACACATTTCAGGAATAAAGTCAATTACTGAAACAGTAGGCAGAATCATTCATAAAAATCCTAATTATTTTTCTTCTTTATTGGCTTGGGGGCCAGATAGCGATCTTACTTGTTACACTATATGGTGAAGGAACCCAACTAGATTTAACTAATAGGACTAGTGATATCTCTACAGAGACATTTTATGGAAAACCAGGGAGTTAGTAATTTTTCCTAAACAGGTAAGACTACTGATTGAAAAACATAATTCTCCCCTTTAGGGGGCTAACATGCCGTCGTCAACCCGATAGATAAAAAACCAAATCACAGTGTAAACAACTGCTAACACTTCGTAAGACTGGATGATAAATTTCACTCTAAATGCCACAAACACTAATGTTGCTACCAATGAATGGTTAGTTGGGCAGAAAACACCATTAACACTTTTAAAAAAACAACCCACTGCAATAAAGCAAATATGGTTCAACTCTTCATACAGTGAAAACTAATACAGTACTCACTATCTTCACATTACTTACCCATGGCTAATTCATGTCAATGTATGGCAAAAACCACCACAATCTTGCAATTAGCCTAATTAGCCTCCAATTATAATAAATAAATTAGTTTAAACACACACACACACACACACACACAAGGATTTTGTTAAGTTCTGCTGATGCTCAAGCCCAGAAATAACAGCGGGTAGGATAATAAGGGAAACATTTCCTATGGTGTATTAGTAAACATGCTCTAATGGAAAGCACCTATCCTGATCATAGCAGGATCTATCAATTCTCTAGCAATATAAGCATGGTAGAGGCCTAAGTAAAATCTTAGTTCTCCAGACACCATGAAATATTAATCCTACTCGGTTACTATCATTAGCAGTAACTCTGTCAGCTATTCTCAAAAAAAATGGTTCCAAGATTAGAACCATGAGACTAATGCTAGCCTTAGAAATACCTCTTTAAGCATAATTTTTAGTGTAATTGGTTTTTTCCAGTGGTCATGTATGGATGTGAGAGTTGGACTGTGAAGAAAGCTGAGTGCTGAAGAACTGATGCTTTTTGAACTGTGGTGCTGGAGAAGACTCTTGAGAGTCCCTTGGACTGCAAGGAGATCCAACCAGTCCATTCTGAAGGAGATCAGCCCTGGGATTTCTTTGGAGGGAATGATGCTGAAGCTGAAACTCCAGTACTTTGGACACCTCATGCGAAGAGTTGACTCATTGGAAAAGACTCTGATGCTGGGAGGGATTGGGGGCAGGAGGAGAAGGGGACGACAGAGGATGAGATGGCCGAATGGCATCACAGACTCGATGGATGTGAGTCTGAGTGAACTCTGGGAGTTGGTGATGGACAGGGAGGCTTGGCGTGCTGCAATTCATAGGGTTGCAGAGTTGGACATGACTGAGCGACTGAACTGAACTGAACTGAGCAGCTACAATGGAGGCAGGTATTTATGCCAACCATAGCCCAAGAGGTGAGATTCTTATATAGATCAAACCTACTGTTTGGACAGAATGAATGAAACTACTCAGCAGCACATTTCCATTCAACTTCATCAGTACAGAGCTTGAGTCTTAATGTAATGCTTTCTCTCAGTAAAAAACACTTTCCCAAGAGCAGCTGTGATTTATTTGCACAGGAAAATCAAACTACAAAATACTGTCTTCCAAGAACCAACAGACAAAGCAAAAAAATATATATTTTAAGAAAATCAAAGATTACCTGAATGCATCCGCTCTATAATAATGGACTGGTGAGGTGGAGGTTGAAGAAAATGTGAAGCATGAGAAATTGCAAGGGCTAGACCAGAACCAAGTGGATTCTAGAAAAGAAAAAAGTATAACTCTATATATTGATATCACTCTTGCTCTATAAAAACTAATAACCATAAAATGAAGTTAATAAGTCTCATTTCCTGATGTATATTCTGCAATATTTTATAAAATAATCTAACTTGACATTAACAAGTTAACTGAATTTGCCTTCTAAAGTTAGCATATACATAAAAATAATTTTAAATGTCTAAGCGAACACCTATTTAAAATATAGTAATTTACCATTCTGGACTTGTTGGAATTTTTGTTATGTGCAGCAAGATTGACTGTTGGGGGATCAATAACTGAGCCTGGGAAAAGCTGTGCAAGTTCGGCATTAATCACAACGGAAACTGCTTCATTGGGTGGGGTGAGTGGTGGAGTCATAAAAAGTGGTGTTGTTTTTGGAGTGGGTGGAATAACATCAGATGGATGAATGAAGAATCCAGGGGCTGCCACTGGGTTGGAAGGCACAGAGCTGTGAACAGGACCTGCTGCAGATGCTGCAGACGCTGCTGCAGCTGCTGCAGCTGTTGTCTGATGTAACTTGGCTTCCAGCTTTGCTTTCTGTAAAAGAAGTAAAAGCAACAAATATAGACTAACCCTGCCTACCTAATCTGTGGGGAACACTATATGGCATATATTATGAAAATAAACATGATTAACTGGATCCTAGTGCAATAAATATGAAATTAAGTAAAAAAAATTGACTCAATATGAATGGAATACTTCTATGTTGTATATATATTTCCTTAAAAATATAATATTAAATTTCCTGAGTATTTGGGCAGTAGGACTTTCTCAAAGCAAAGGTGGGAAAGAACAATTAAACGTAAACAAGGAAACAAAATTCTTCTCAAAACAAAAAATTAACAGGAAGTGGATTCTCATGTTGCCTAACCTGACACAATCTGTCACTAGGAATTGTATAGTCCACAAAAAAATCTCCAAAACATCTGCTATTATTACTAAATTTTAATTCACATTCATTTAGTGTCTTTAAATGTTGTTTTAGGTTTTACAATCCATAAAAATAGTAACTGTTAACACTTACATTTGACCAAGAATATTTATAAACAGAATAAAGAATGGATTTTTAAGATTACAAAGAAAATATCAATTATATTCCCCAAGATATGTAATATAAAGTACATTTATATAATTTTTAAAAATTTAAGTATATCATGAAGATGTTACCTCAATTTTTGCAGAAAATGGTTATCTCAGATCGGTCAACCTAATTTCCTTTATGAAAATAACAGTCATTTTTACAGTACTTTTTCAGCTTTTGAAGTTTAGAGACAGCATGAACAAAGAGCCAAAGAGTCTCCAACCTGTTGCTGAAGCTTCAAAAGCTGCTGCTGTTTCTCTTGCAGCACCTGTAGCTGTTGCTCGGCTGAAGCCATTGCATGAGAGAGAGACTGCAAAGCTACCTGGGCTGCTGAACTCAGGGCTGTCGAAGCTTCCCCAACTGTCCCAGATGATAGTCCACCTACTGCAGGAGTAACCCCGAAGGAACTCACTGGCATTAAGACAAAGGGGAAAAACAGGATAAAGAAAAGGCTCACAGAGAAACGTGTACAAAAGCACACTACTTCGACACTAAACAACACTTAATTTTCACTTAAAAAATAAAAATCTTGAGAGGAAATCTTGTATAAGGGATCCAAGAATGACTTCTTAATCAAAGAAAATTAGTATTCTTTTAAGTTTAAAAATACTTTTAGCTTGAAGACATTTCATTTAATATGGCTAAAATGAAAACGTAAAATAATAATCTTATACAGTTTGAGCATGAGAAATAAACTGATTTTTGCTTTACTAAGATTTCCTATAGAAACAACACCTTCTTCTCCCTCCCCTAAGAAGCTAAAAAAGAAACAAAAAAACCTTTCAATTATAAGAACATCATTTAACAAGACTGATGATACAGATTTCCTCATTTTACAGCATAGCCTAAAAAGAGAATCTGGCCCACATACAATATGTAAAGCAGTGTTTCCTCAGAACACAAACAGGAAGAGAAACATGCTTATCCATGAATACTACCATTTTTAAAGATCTATAAAATTAAACAAGTTTACTCCCCTTTTCAATATTATTCAAATATGTAGTATAAAAGAACTTTTTTCCCATTAAATATTTACCAGTGTCTGTGTAAAACATTTTGAGAAAAGCTGAGATAAAAATTTAATTTCATAAACTCACACAATCTTCAACAAAAGAGGCAAGAACATACATGCAATGGAGAAAAGACAGTCTCTTCAGCAAGTTGTACTGGGAAAGCTGGACAGTCACATGTAAATCAATGAAATTAGAACACACCCTCACATCATACACAAAAATAAACTCAAAATGGCTTAAAGACTTAAATATAAGACATAACACCATAAAACTCCCATAAGAGAACACAGGCAAAACATTCTACAGATAAATAGACATAAATCACACCAATGTTTTCTTAGGTCAGTCTCCCAAGGCAATAGAAATAAAAGCAAAAATCAACAAATGGGACCTAATCAAACTTACAGGCCGAGCAAAGAATACTATAAACAAAACAAAAAGACAATGTATGGACTGGGAGAAAATATTTGGGGAAATGCGACCAAACATGGCTTAATATACAAAATATACGAACAGTTCATACAACCCAACAAAAAAACAAACAGCTCAACTGAAAAATGGGCAGAAACCTAAATAAAAGAAGATATGCACAGGGCCAACAGACACGTAAAAAGATGCTCAACACCACTAATTATTAAGAGAAGTGTAAAACAAAACTACAACAAGGTATTGCCTCACACTGGTCAGAATGGCCAAATTAAAAAAGTCTACAAGTAATAAATATTGGAGAGAGGGTGGAAAAAAGGAAACCCACCTATGCTGTTGGTGGGAATGTAAGTTGATACAGCCACTACGGAAAACAATATGAAGGTTCCTTAAAAAACTATAAAATAGAATTTCCATATGATTCAGCAATCCCACTCCTGGGAATATAACCAGAGAAAGCTTTGACTCAAAAAAACATACATGTACCCCAATGTTCACTACTGCACAATTTATAATAGCCAAATTAAGGAAGCCATCTAAGTGCCCATCAAAACATGAATGGATAAAGATGTGGTATACATATATAATGGAATACTATACGGCCATGAAAAAGAATGAAACTGCCATTTGCAGCAACGTGGATGAACTTGGAAATTATTACATTAAGTGAAATAAGTCAAAATGAGGAAGACTCGCTTATATGGAGGAAAGACAACTGCTACAATAATAGGAAATGTAGAAGTTACCCTGTAGAGCTAACCTTAGTGGGAGAACTAGGATTAGAAACAAGGGCCATGTGAAATCAAATATAATGTGAGGTCCAACGCTAAGTAAGGAACTTAACTCATTTAAACTTTGCGATGGCCCACAAGTAGGTAATACTGTTACCCTATTTCACAGGTAACGTATCTAAAACTGAGGGAGGCACACAGAAAAAATTAACACAACATTTTAAATCAACAATATCCCAATAAATATAAATAAGTAAAACTGAAGGAAGTAATTTGCTGATAAATATTTGAAAAGTAGGACGGGGGAGGTAATCGAACAGCATATCTTGACATTTAACAATGAATATGCTATGCCAGAATTCAAATAAACTATTTTTTTTAACTAAGTTATAATCACAAGATAGAAATAACAACAAAACTGTGCATAGCCTCTTACAATAAAAAAATTTCCTCTATTGATTAAAAAAAAGGTCATTACACTGAAGCCATCCGATACCTCATATAGGATGCACAAATTCAACTATATGAGTTTGGTCAAAGAAAGAACAATCATATAAGCTGTGTGCCCCAAAATAAAATTTACTTGTTCCACCAAAGCAACAGAAATTCATTCCAACTCTAGAGGGAAAATTATTAGACTTACTGAAGCATTTATGTTGGCCCTGTACTTTTGGGATAATGTAAATGACTTTCAATATTAACCATGTATACTTTAGCCTTCTACTGACTTCAAAATCTAATGCCCAAATAATATTCAAAGGAAAATGAGCTCAATCACAAGAAACACATAAAAGACAAACAATCCAAGAAAAATGTCATTCTGCTACTACAAAAGCAAAGAAAAAAAAAAAGAGAAATGAAAATGGAATTGTGAGATAAATCCAAATGAATACTGAACACAAAAATTATAACAATAACCACAAGAATTAAAATAATATAAAATTAAGATATGAAGTCATATTGCCATATAACTCAGAAAAGTGATTAAATAATGTTAGATGTATTTGCACCATATAGGAAAAAAAGTAACTGGATTTCTGGATGTCAAGGATACATGTATATTATGCTCTCTGGGATAACTGCTAAAAATAATAAAAAGAAGAAAAATAGCTCAATAAAAATAGTCACCAATAAAATGGAAACAAAGGGAAAAAAGAAACATCTAATAGGCAAGATGAGAAATCTAACAGAATATATAAAATACATGGTAGATTTGAATACAAATATATTAGTAATTATATCAAATGTAAATAAGCTAAATACTCCAATTGAAAGAAACAGGACAAAAAAGGCAAGTACACTCTGCTTATAAAAGATGTATCTAAAATAAGGAGATTCTGAAAAGTAAAAGTAAAAATATATACCATACAAAGAGTAACCTAAAGAAAGCTGATGACTGGTAGAGAAATATCAAAAGAAGTAATTTTAGGAAAATCAATGCTAGAGAGAGAGAATACCTAACAATAAAAGATTCAATTCATAAGAAATATACAACCATTCTAAATTTGTATGGTAGCTTCAAAATACATAAAAGAAAAACTGCTAAAACCAAAACAGACAAATCCACAAGGATAATGACAAGAATTTAACATGCTGATCTTATTAACTCCAAAAACAAAAGAAACATAAAATAATCAACAAAGAGAGAATTTGAAGAACACAATTAGCAAACTGTATATCCAAGTGGATATAGAGAGTACACTTCACCAAACACAGACTAAACATTATGGGTGAATTTAACAATCATAACACGGAACTTAAACGGCTGACCAAAAAACACATAAATGCAATTCTATACCACACAGACCTTACTCAACCAGCGTTTAGGAACATGTAGCTAAGAAGTCATGAAAGTGAAAGTTAGTTGCTCGGTTGTGTCCGACTGTGCAACCAACCAGGCTCTTCAGAACATGGAAATTCTCAGACAAGAACACTGGAGTGGGTTGCCATTCCCTTCTGCAGGGGATCTTCCCGACTCAGGGATCGAACCCAGGTCTCCAGCACTGCAGGGCAGATTCTTTACTGTCTGAGACACCAAGGAAGCTGAGCTAAGAGGTTACACAAAGAAACAAATAAAAAGCTAGAATGATTACTCTAAAAAAGTTAGGACAATGTTTACCTTCTTCAGAGAGTGAGGGAAAAATAAATTGAAGTGGGCATAAAGAAATCTGTTTACAGAGTACCGGAAATGTTGTTTCTTGACCTGGTAGTCATATGGGTGGTTTGTGTTGTGAATTGCTTCCCTATACAATTGTTCACTGCACTTTTCTGTATGAGTATTGTATTTCACAATTAACATGTTTCAAAATAAAAGGAGACAGAAGTTGAGAGACTACACTCATATGATCGGGACTTTGTCTTAAAATTTAATAAAATCCCTCTGCTGGCAACAGTTTTGATCTGAGTGCAATACAAATTCTTATAAAAGCATAGACTACTTTTGGAATGACAAGAAACTGGTCCTATTATTTGTTTTGCAGAAGAAATGGGTAGGAATGTGAAGGAATACTTTTTTCAAATCACCTCTTTTGTTTTAAATTTCAAACCTTCTAAAAATATTACTTATCCAAATACATTAATTTTCTTAAAATAAAAAATTAATTTCATGGCAGTTCCAAAGAAAAAAGCCTGATTTAAAAAACTAAAGAGTTCTCAGACTCCCTGATAGTCCTATGGTTAAGATTCTGTGCTTACACTGTAGAGGGCATGGGTTTGATCCCTGGTCGGGGAACCAAGATTCCACAGCCAATCAATCAATAAATTAATAAATAATACATAACTAAATAGTTTTCTGGAAGTTTATTTTCTTGTTATGGCATGTTTCTATACCACACTAAATGTGTGAGTTTCTATAAAATGACTGTAATAGTCCTTACATAAATAGAAAACAAACATAAATAGATATTGACCCTTCTGGCATCTCCACATAAAAGAAATACAAAATTTTATTTTAAAATTAAAACTCTCAGCTAGATAAGTCATGAATTTCACTTAGTGGTTACTTCCACAATTGCAAGAAATATAATTCTGAATAAAAAGACACTCAAACAACTGTTCAGCTCCCTTTAAAACATGCTGCCATTCTGGACTCAAGTGAAGATTAAATTTTTCATGACTTGCATGACTTCTCAAGCAACTATTTTTACTTTCTGAAGAAACAAAGGCACTCACAAGAAAACACAAGCAGTACAAGTCATTTAAGACAATATTCAAAAACACATCTGTGACTGTAATACAAATATAAAAACATATTCCAATATTTTTAATTACAAAAACTTCAATTATTTGTGCCCAGACAGAACTGTGTGAATAAATACAGATCTGATAACATAAAGCAAAAAAAAAGGAAAAAAGATGTACAAAATAAGCAAGTTGTCATCAATCATTCATTTAAAGCATCACCACCACCGTAGATTCAAACACACAAATAACAGGTTCATGTATCCAAAGTTATTTTAAACTGAAAAAATAGTTTTCCCTCTTCACTCATCTCAAACTTCTCAAAGACATTAACTAACAAATATACTTTTAACTTTAAATGCGAGAAATAACACTATGATGTGAAAACTACACACAAGACTGGCCGACAGTTGATGACTACTGAAGATGGATAATGAAAATAAAAAGTTTACGGTACTCTTCCCTTTACTTTTATCATGTTTGATATTTTCCAAATTGAAATGTTTCTAAAATTTCACACACATAAAAGCAAAAAGATTTAACATAGGGCTCTAGAAGGTAGGCGGAAAAAGCCATGAATAGACTTAGAAAAGATCTGAAACTACTTATGATTTTTCCCCAGAATCTCCCTCCGACCAATAAGTTTCTACTTCACACAACAGTAAAGGGGTTTTACAATAATATAAACAGATATGTAAACACTTATATATCACTTTATTGCAACATAAAATATGTAATAAAAAATGTATATAATAAAAGAAGGTACATACCAGTAAACGTACTTGCATCATCCCTTTCTATTCTTGTTCCATCACTAGTTGACACACAAGAAAAGTGCAGAGGTTCAACTTCTAGAAGCCCAGTGAGAGATGTGAAACTGCCTTCAGCAGCAGTGCCACTACTAACCTTTCCATTTCCTAATACAAAGGGGAGACAAGTTTGATAAAGCGTGAATTAATCTTAACAAGGCAACAGTCACAGTGAGAATTATAGCCACTACTTCATTTTTAACTACAAAGATGTGCAAATGCACAGACCTTACACAGGCCTTCAACAATGGACACGGTATTAAGAAATCTCACAAACAGGAGGTACTACTAGTCTCCGTACTACAGAAGCAGAGTTGTACAGAAGCAACCATACCCAGAAGCATACACAAGAAACTAGAACAAGTGATTTAGATGTTAAACAAGGAACAGAAAACAAAAGAAAAATAAATATTTTAAATGAGGAAAAAATAAGAGAGCTACTTAGATTTAAGCATGCAAAAAAATCAGAATATAGTCTATGATATCAAGTGTATAAATGACATTAAATTAAAACTAACAAAATACTCTTAAGATATTAGCAAGATTATAGTCTAGAATGAGATATGCTGCTTTATAATCATAAAAATAAGTTAGCACATGTAGCAGTAAGAAAAAAAATCCAATGGTCACATCTATGCAAAACATAAAACGACAGAAGACTGGATGGAAGAACACAAAAGAACGAAGAATGTATATGGAACCAGGGGAGGAAGAGGAAGTATCACTTGTCAAATTTTCTAAAATCAGAGCAATACTTTCAAACAGAATTCTTTATCAGAAAAAGTAAACTAGAAAGAGAAGATGGAAAGAATGGAGACAGAAAAAAACCTGGAGGAATAAATTAAACCCAAGACTAAACTGTCAAAACCTTATTCTCCAACATCCATTTGCACTCAGCCCAGGATCTGATACATGTGTTTTAAAAAACAGTAGTAAGTAACTGAGCACTTAGAGTGCTCAGGATTCAGGGACCCTGAGAGAGCGTATGGACAACACTTTGAGAATCACAGGACCACAAAAAGAAAACTAACAGGGGAAGGGGAATAGTCAGATCATACTAGATCATCCATCTATGCTACATTACATACATGGGGCTTCCCCGGTGGTTCAGAGGGTGAAGCACTTAGAGTGCTCAGTAACTTATTATTACTATTTTTTTAAACACATGTATCAGATCCTGGGCTGAGCGCAAATGGACGTTGGAGAATAAGGTTTTGATAGTTTAGTCTTAATTTACTGAGCACTTATTCAATAGAGACTTCCCTGGTGGCTCAGACAGTAAAGCGTCTGTCTACAATGTGGGAGACCTGGGTTCGATCCCTAGGTCAGGAAGATTCCCTGGAGAAGGAAATGGCAACCCACTCCAGTACTCTTGCCTAGAAAATCCCATGGACATAGGAGCCTGGTGTCCATGGGGTCGCAAAGAATCTGACACGATTAAGCGACTTCACCTTCACCTTCACCTTATTCAGTAGAAGACATGGGAGACACAAGAGAAAAGTGACAAGCCCCAGTTGTCATGAAATGCATATTCTATTCAAGGTTACCAGCTGTGAAACAAATAATTATGCAATTGAACCTTAAAAAAAAAAAAGTGCTACACTTTACTAAGGAGAAGTTCACAGGACAAATAAGTCAAGGGGAAATCAATCTAAGTGAATGGGCAATAAAATACTTCCATGATGAGGTGAAGAGATTCATGTGAAGAATAAAAGGTTTTTACGCATCTATTCCAATGAGGCAGAGGAACCCAGGCAAAAGAAATGACACGAGTAAAATCTCTTCAGTAGAAAGGACCACAGCACATTAGAGGAACTAGAAGAAAAATGTGCCTACTGGAACATTTCTCAATCCTAAAATCTCTCTACACATCTTTAAAATAGTTTTAAGAACTCAAAAACTGAGCTTTCCTTTATATTGGTTGTATATATAGAGAGATTTACAAAAGTAGAGACTTAAAGAAGAGAATCTATTAAACATTAATTCACATAATAGTAATAAATTAATCTGATTAGATATAAAATCTTTCATTTTTGATGAAAAAAATCACTGTCTTCTAAAACAAAAATAAATGAGAAGGGTGGCAAAGTCTTACATTTCTGCAAATCTCTTTAACATGTAGCTTATCAAAGGAAGTTGGATTTGCCTATCTGGATCCAATCTACAACAGTATGATGCTTTGGCAGAAATATATGAAAAAAAACTCTGACAGAGAATATACGTAGTTAGAAAACAAAGAAATATTTTAATAAAGTATTAAATATTCAAAAATTTGAAAAGTGCCAGTTTAGGATTAATTGCAATATAGTATCTGAAATCTTGAAAAAGACCTTCTCAAACTCTGCTACAGCAAGATTAGTTGGCCTATCTTATTCTTTTAAGGAGTCTTCTGTCCAAGTATGATAATGACGTATCAACCACTTGGAAAATACTGGTTCATTACTATACACAGATCTTCCAAAAGTTAATACACCTCTTTATACAATATCAGAAAATGACACTTAACTAATATCTTAGCCCATCAGAAAAGTCATTATGTATAGAGAAGCTGTCAAGCTCTCTTTGGAGGACAAAAGTTTTCCAAAATTCTAATCTTTGCTTTTTTAACTTTTGTTCTACATCTAACATTGGCAACAAATAACTATCAATTGGATGGATACTGACACACTTTTTAAATTCATTTTTGAGAAAATATCTGCCAAATAATCAAATCTGAATGAACACATTTTGTTTCTCATTCTTGCAAATAAAAATGGAATTCCATGAAATAAGAAACAAAAGTTTATAGCTATAACAACTACACAAGTTCATTTTCTTGAAACAACCATAGTTCTTCAGTATGCAGCAGAAGTGTTTCATGCACACTTCCCATTTCAAAACAGAATATTTAAAAGATTTGTACTCCTGGGTTCAAAACTGAATAAAATTAGTGATTTTAACTATTTCATCAAAGATATTTCTAAGTAAAACCTCATGCTTCTGACTCTTAAGTGTATGGGGAAGATCATCATGCTTTCACACAATCAGTACATAAGTCTATGCAGTGAAAAGGCCAGATAGGAGAACAGCAGACTCCCTGAAAGGATTCAGGGACCCTGAGAGAGCACATGGACAACACTTTGAGGACCAACACAGGACCACAAAAAGAAAACTAACAGGGGAAGGGAAAAAGTCAGATCATACTAGATCATCCATCTATGCTACATACATGGGGCTTCCCCGGTGGTTCAGAGGGTAAAGCGTCTGCCTACAATGCAGGAGACCCAGGTTTGATCCCTGGGTTGGGAAGATACCCTGGAGAAGGCAATGGCAACCCACTCCAGTACTCTTGCCTATAAAATCCCATTGAGGAGCCTGGTAGGCTACAGTCCATGAGGTCGCAAAGAGTCAGACACAACTGAGCGACTTCACTTCCACTTTCACTTTCATGCTGTATTACAGACTTTGGATGGTACAATCTTGGAAAGGCATGAAAAATATCTTAAGAAGACAGAATAATCAGATCAGGTTTACATTACAAAATGATTGCAATCATTGCACTATAAAGTATGAACAGAAGTGAGCCAAGAACAGATGCAGAATAACCAGTTGGAAAGCTATTTTTTAGCCCAGGTTCAAGACGACTGTGACCTGGACAATAATCTTGTGATTGTGAGAGGTAAGAGAATGGGCAAATTGTAAATACAGGTTGGTGGAAAAATAGATAGGATCAGATGACAGCCCCAATGTGGAGGATGAGAAAGAGAGGATACAGTTCACATTTCTGTTTTGTGCCACAGATGCCATTAACTGAAAAAGGAAATGCTGCAGAAGGTCTGATGGAGAGGAATAAAAAAATGAGACATTCATGTGGAGATGAACAGTCATTCTAAAATGAATATGGCTGCTCTTGTGTATTTAACCAACCCCCTGGTTTGGCCTGAGCTTTATGGTCTTCTCCTTACAGTTTCTCTGTAACAAATTTCATTCTATCCTGAAGTGTACAGAAGGCATCTATAGGTCTAGTTCTAACCCCTCCTCTGAGGTCTACTTATAATTTGACATGTCACTTAGACACACATTGGCATGAAGTAATCAGAGCCTAAGTCATCAAACAGATTAATTTATTAAAAAGCAAGAAGACCAGATGTATAAAATAATCTCTTTCATTAAAAATGCTCATAAACACATGTAGCAAACAAGTCTAAATAGCTAAACATTCTGTTAACAACGGTAACCTACGAGAATGGAGAGGTTAAAGTGGAGATATTTTGCATTTTATTTCTGTATTTTATTTTTCTCTTTTGCTTTTTTCACAATTCATAACTAAATCCAAACAAAACTGAGACTAACCCCCCAAACTTACTTATATTTAACATGGTAATTATCATGTTTACAAGTAAATTTTTTTAACATTTTGGTTTACTAGTAACGCTTGTAATAAGTTCAATAAGATGGAAGAAAACAAAAAATAAAGTGATCACTGTTCTAACAAAAACAGAAGAACACCAAATTCTAGCATCTGAAGAGATTGTACAAATAGTGTTACACATTCAGTCCTAAAGGCCTATTCTTTAGAAGTGCATCCAAGAATACATGTAACACTGTGTACCAAGTTTACCTCAGAAGAGTATGATAGAAGATGCAGAAAATTATTTTTTCTTTCTGCATCTTTGCTTACTAAAAAAGCATATATTAATTTTATTTTCAATATGAAATAATACATTATTTGATTTTACAGACAGCAAAGGCACACCAAATAAAATTGGAAAGACTACAACAAATAAACAAATTTTAGTCTATTAACATTAAAGTCATACTAACGTAATGAAACACACACAAAAAAACAAACAAACCCAAATTTGCAACCCTGTGAAAAAGAACATCAATATTTTTTGATGGGGGAGTTGAGAAACAAAGCAAATAGTTTAATGATTCACAGACACACAAGTTAAGTTCCAGAAACTTTTAGTTCCCAAAGACAGAATGGAATAACTACAATCTATTAAAAATCGATGGTATCTTAAACCCAAGATAAAAAATTCAGAAATTCCTTTAATCAAACATTTTACTACCTGAAAGGACATCTGATAAATCAATTTCATCAGACTGGACACCAATGCTGCTGTTGTACACATTTTTACAAGAAGAGCCACTCATCTCCAAATCAAAGAGGACTGGATCAAATGGTGAACTATACAATCCGTATCTGAAAGATAAAACAAGGTCCTAGCGATTTTCCTGTCAGTCATCTAATTAGTAAATTATCTATTTACATAGCTTTAGGACTTCCCTGGTGGCTCAGACGGTAAAGCGTCTGCCTACAATGAGGGAGACCCGGGTTCAGTCCCTGGGTCAGGAAGATCTCCTGGAGAAGGAAATGGCAAGCCACTCCAGTATTCCTGCCCGGAAAATTCCATGGAGGAAGGAGCCTGGTAGGCTAGAGTCCATGGGGTCGGAAAGAATAGAACACAACTGAGAGACTTCACTTCAAAAGCAGTTTTTACACAGGGCAGAAGGAGACACTAACCACATTTAACTCAAATTCACTGAACTTGAACTGTGTTCCCTGCAAACCTATGCTCCAAAAGATATAGTTCAGATACTCAATAAATGTGATTTAAATTAAGCTGGTAACTAATGAACCAAGACTGAACCTTCATCAGTAGACTGAATCAAAAAAAGAGGCTTTCAAGCACCCTTCCCTTGCCTGAATGACACTGACTCAGCAGAAGATATAAAGGTTTTCAGTAACATTTCATCAAAATCAAGATTTCTAATCAATAAAGATTATAAAAGTGATTGCTTTAAATAATAGAACACGCACTTCAAAATAACTCAAATCTAACTCAAATCTATTTCATTATGTTTAAGTTTTAGAATATCAAATGGCACATAAAGTATACTAGTTAAGGGCAATACGTGATTAACACAATTTCACCTTACAAAGTTTTAACAACGAAGAATCAAAGTACCTTAAGTGTTTTTTCCCACTAGCAAGAAACACCTCTTATAAAGAATTAGAATATAATTAGCCCTCCAACTATCATCTCCAGGACTTCCAAAGTTGGTAAAGGGAATTATTCTCAGAGAAAACAGAGGGAAAGAAAATCTTAAACAAATATTTATCATAATAATTCTGTGCAAAGGTAGTACCATATCCAGAAAGGCCCATCACTAGTCATTTCATAAGTTAAAATACCTTGTCTGAAGCAAAGCCTCCATTGGTGTTAACCTGTCCTGTAACTGCCTGGACACAGCGGTAAGCAGAGATGCACAGGCAGTGCTGCACCCAGCCAAATCGTCGTCTTTAACATAATTCAGTAAGACAAAATACCAATAGACAGAACCTGAAAACAACAACAACAAATCAAGACTTCTTTTCCTCATTTCTCCTTCACAAAGAAAACTTCAAATTTCACATTTATGAGTATGTCCTCTTTTCCTAGTGCGATTTTCTGGAATGAAAATCTGTAAGGGCAAATTACAAAGAAGGACTAACTCCCTGGAGGACTCTAAGAGGGTGCTGACAAAGAATCGCATTATATTTTTTGAGAAGTGTACAAAGTCAACCTAGTCATTTAGGTTTTCAATAAAGTGAGGTGATTCTAAGGGACGTTTTAGAATAGCCAGAAAAGTGGAGATGTCAGATCCTTCAAACAATCTTCCCTAAAATACTCTTTCTCTGTATTAAAAATTTCAAAAACAATAGATGGCAATGAGCTACAAATAACATACTTTAGCAAGTGAATGATGTGTAGTCTTTCTATATTGCCAGTTAGATATAGACCAAAGGTGATCTTAAAAGGTGTTCACGACGATGTATTTTAACTCTTTTATAAAACTTGAGATATCTGAATACTAAGTACACCCCATAATTTAAGTACCCAACCTCTATTGCTATCTTCAAGAAATTGTTCTAAACACCAGAAACTATCACAGTGAGCAACCAAGTCCAAAACATTCTACTCTATGTAACACAGGAGTTTATAGTTTTAGTCACTATATGTTCAAGGTAAATATAAAGGGATTCTTTGTCTTAATTAAGATACTGATAAAATAACCATTTATTGGGCTTCCCAGGTGGCACAGTGGTAAAGTATTCACCTGCCAATGCAGGAAACACAAGAGAAGCGGGTTCAATTTCTCAGCTGGGAAGATCCCCTGGAGTAGGAAATGGCAACCCACTCCAGTATTCTTGCCTGGAAAATTCCATGGACAGAGGAGCCTGGTAGGCCACAGTCCATAGGGTCGCAAAGTAACCATGGGGACCCAACGGAGCGGCAGCAGCAACCATTTATCAACTAAATTTAAGCAAGGTTTTTTTCTGGTACACCACAAAGGTCAAATTCTTGTGGAATATGAGATAACTTTTTGAATGGATTGGTTATTTATGAAATAAAAGACTGTGAGAAATGTCTTCCAAAAAAATAAATAAATAAATAACACTAGGTAAAGGGCAAAGCAGTAGCCCTTCATAGTAAATTCCTACCTGATAACTACATTCATTCTTGAATGGCATTTCCACAGTTTTTAGGTGCTGTAAAAAAAAAAAAACTCACTGGTCCCTTTCAGAAAATTCCAATATGCCACAGACCCTACCATTCATACACAATATGTGTATGGACCATTTAACTAATTTATGACATCTCTCTGGTTCTTACAGATGTTTTAGTTTGTAACATCTGATCTACCATCACTAAACAACCAAACAACTCAATTATTTTAAGGAACTCCACAAAATGTATGAATTGAGATGACCTGATTATTTACTTAAATCTCCCACTTAACTTTTTCCTAAAAATATTATCAAAAAGAGTATCTGCCTACCCAATCACTATTTAAAACCCCTTAAAAAACAGACAAGCTACAGAGAAAAATAAGACTAACTGAGAAAAAACAAAAGTTACTAAACAATCTCAAACATACTGTGAGATAATTCCTAAAGTTAGAGTTATTTATGACTGAACAAGTTTCACATACCACCAGTTGCTGCTGCAGGTAAAAACGACATATTATCAAGTAAGGCCTTCAACAGAACAGATCCAAATCCAGGCTGACATGGGTCACACTTGCCATTACTGAAAAATATTTTAAAAGAAAAATTTTAAATACATTACTCAAGGTAATTAATTCTAAACATGTTGTATTACTCTTAATCTTTAAATGTGTTCATACAGACTGAAAAAAACCTGCCTCAAAGCCCTGTAAATGTGCAGAAAGATAGTAGGGACTGACTGTACTAAGGGTCTTTATATCTGTTTTCTTATGCAATAAACCACTCTTTTTTTTAAAACCCGAAAGAGCTAAAAAACAGGTACAGTCAATACAGACTATTAATTTCAAACATTTCCTAGATAGTTTCAGGGTTTAGAGAAAAGGATCTGCACAATGCTACAAATAAGCCTGGGTAAACTGACATAACTGAAGAATCCAAAGACAATAAGGGATAGCGGGAGTGAAAGTGAGGAAGAGCTCCCCTTACCAAACTCACCCAAATCTCCTAATAAGCAGAGAAGCCCAGCTGAATTCTTTTATTACTAGATTTAACATGACATTTTGCCCAAAAAACCCTAAGTTTTTTTCCTAGGATCTCAATAATCCTCAAAAATCCACTTACGTTATATTATACATATATTTAACAAGAACCAAATGACCCTAGACACAAGGTATCACATGCCAAACTACAGGAGCACCTACAAAGTATATTTTTGACTTAAAAATCACCAACCTGATGCACAAGGCTAGAAATCGAGCACACTTGTGGGCTATGCTTCGTCCTGCCTCAAAGAAGCAAACACGTACAATGTCTGAAAGACATTTTCGTGTTTTTGAAAGCAGGCTTTCATTTCCTTCCTTTGAGCTGCAAAACAATAGCAGGCATTTAGGCTCATGCTGAACTTCCAATCATAACATCCAAAGGGCAATCTGTGGTAAATAAAATCTTATTAACCTTCCAGGTCCATTCGAATGTACTCCAGCTAACCAACAAAGAATATCTAACACAAGACTCTGGGCATGTTCTGTGATTTGGCCATCATCTGCTTTTCTACACAAAGTGTTGAGAAGCTTCTCATGAAATTCTGAAAACTGCAACATGGCACATCGCTGCACTCTACAGAAAAAAAAAACAACAAACATATATATATATATATATATATATATATATATGCATATGCACATACACATACGTATACATAAATACATTAACAATCAAAAGAGAAAAATAAAGCTATTTCAACCTGGTTGGACATCAAATATTCCATTTGGAATCGTGAATATTACAATTAAAGAAAAAAAGAACTTCTGAAAATTACCTAGCACTATATGAACACCAAGGATGAACCAATGAAGTGAAAATATATACCATTAATGACATAAGCGCCAAGAGAAATAAAAAGCAAATAAAAATTTTCAAGTAAAAGTTAGGATTTTAAAATTTTGTGCATACTGATATATTTACTGGAAAGTCTTCCTTTGTACTTCTATTACTTAAGAACAGTAGAAGAAAATGAGTTTACCTTTCCTTAGAAACTGAAGTTTTCTTAAATCTTCGGATGGTAACTGAGACTTCTTGAAGTAAGTCACAGCCCCGGAGGTTTTCAGATTTACGGGTGCCACTTGTATTTTCATTTTTAACATTAGAGGATTTTTCCTGAACATACAGAAATAATTGAATGAACAAATGAAACAAAAAGTTATTTACCATTAAAGTTTAGAAATAAAATAGTCAACGATTTTATTTAAAATTTATTATCAAGCCAAAGTCTTGAGTCTCAGTCCCAGCTACTGGTCTGTGAGCTATGCTAGCTTCCCAGTCTCTAACATTCCCTCACTTAAACTATGAAAAAATGGAGGTAAAAGCACCTGCTCTGCCTACCTCAGAGTTATTTTAGGGCTTAAATCAGATAAAGTACACAGAAGTTCTTGAAAAATTGGAAGACCTATACAAATATAAGATGGCTGGTGTTACTGATATTTCTATTGTTGCTTATGGATAATGATGGTAGAGAAACAAAATCTCTAGTGCTCAAGAAAGTCCAAGATCAAACAAGTATGAAGAAACGGCATGATATACAGCTAGTTGTAGAAAATGAATATGAATTTTATGATATACCTCTGAAATCAATTCTCAACTTACTTCTCTTTCTGCAGCCTCCCAAATGTTTACAAAAAAAAAAAAGTGGTGTGTTACCAGTAAAGGGCACAGAAACAAATTCTTACCCACAAGGAAATAAGCATTATGGTCCAAAATAATTATTAAGGCAAGTGCCTGCTAGCAATTACTCCCCAATGAATATACTTTATAAAAGAAAGACAGATTAAAGTTAATGTAAATATTTTCTCCTTCATTATATTTTTTTAACTTGCTGCAGAGAAAAACTATAAACAAACCAAGTTATCTATTAAAAAAAATCAATTATGGGCCATGCTACTTCCAAGAGTGTATCAAATCTCAACTATAACGTTTAAAACAGCATGTAACAGTTTACAAAATTCTGTAAAGCGATTATCCTTCAATTAAAAAATAAGTAAATAAATAAAACCAGCATGTTACAGTTTAAAATGATAATGTTTCATACCTTGCCTGCTGCAACTTTTGCCAAGAGTGAAGCAAGTGAACATCCCTTGTTACTCTGGTGTTTTAGGGATGGAAGTCTTACTACAGGACGTATACCACCATTACAGATCTCATCTGTTCCTCTTTCATTCACTGCCTTGACATGGATCAAAAATGAACGATATTTTCCTCCTGCCATACCTAGAGGAGTGGTGCAGAATGGGATAAATTATTCAATCACCAAAATGCAAAACTGCTTTTTGTGTTCATAGAGCAAGCTAAATAATTAACTCCACAGAAAGAAAAATACACTTGGCCAGAATTTTCAAATTATACTGCTTGCATATAATATGGCTAAATAAGCTTCATATATATTGGCAGCAAATGAATAAAAAGCACAGCAGTTATATGAACAGCATAATATAGAAAGTTTTGACACCTGACATGTTTTATCCCAAAGTTAGCCATTTCAACCACAGCAATTTTGTGAACTATAGAAAAAACAGAAAACACTGTCTGTCACTGAAGCACCGCCCAAAATAATGATCTATCATTATGTGTATCCATCCAGTCCTTTTATGCATGTACGCATACACATACACATGTGCATGCATACATACATAGCATTATAGTATTGCACACTTAAAAAAGCACAGGCTTTGGAGCTACTATCTGGGTCAGATAATGGTTCTGCCATTTTATTAGCCATGTGACAAATTAAACTCTCCATGGTCCAGTTTCTTCAAAAGTGAGTAAAAATAATAATAGTACCTACCTCAAAGGTAATTAAAACACTTATAACTGCATGGCAAAAGAAAGCACTCAATAAATATTAGTTATTATCACTGGTTTATGTTTTATATATTTTAACTAAGTTGAAATCATACCATACAATCTATATGTAAAATTAGTTGCAAAAATACCCTCAAACATACCCATGAGCAACCCATAAGCTGCTGCCTAAGCAGGTATGAAATCCTTCTGTGATTACAAAAGCTACTTCTGCTGTTTGCCGCTGACCTGCCTGACTACTGTTGGCACTGTAGTGTTGTATTCTTCTTACTGCTGCACTAGTCTAGGTTCTGAAATCTCTTAAGACTCTCCTTTTCAGTTTTGTTTTTCTACATGTCTTTGGCCCACATCATCCTTTTACACATACACAAAAATTTAGCAATCATTTTCTCCAGTTCAAAGTTATAGGAATTTGAAGAGAAGAATAGTCACTTCTACTAAATTCTAGGAAAACTAACACTTTTACATTACTGAGACTTTTGAAATACACATTAAATAATCTATCCCCAATTTTGTCAATCTCATGGACAGAGGAGCCTGGTGGGCTACAGTCCATGGGGTCGCAAAGAGTCGGATGCGAATGAGCAGCTAACACACACATACACAATTTTGTCAAAGCCAACATTTTAATTTTCATATAAGATTTTAAGTTTCACATTCTCATTTAACACAACTAACTTACACTTCCAGCAATATGAGAGATGTTATTATACAGTTATTACACAGTTTTGCTCTCCACTATATAACCTAGCACGTAACCTAACAAATCACAGGGTCTCATAAACTTAACGAATGAAAAAGATGTAGTCAAGGGAGGACAATCAAGCTTGTGTACATACTGCATCTGTAACTAAAGGGAAGTGTGTGAATGGGGACAAACATTATAAAGGGAATGCATACAAATTAAAACAGTTGTTATTTAGGTAGTCTGATATTTTCTTGGTTTATAGAAGGATCTCCCCAGCCTTCTCACCTCAAAGTTTACTTTAATGATCGAGGTGTCTCACTTGGATTTTTTAATTCACCCGTGAGATATAAAGGTGACATAAATGGCTTACTACTGCAATATCTAATATCTTACAGACATAAGATATAAAATATACATTGTAACTTGTGTTTAAGACACATCATTATATCTAATACTTTATAAAAAAACCCTTCAGAGAAGATATTGTAACAATATACAACAAACACCCTGAAAACACAGAACTAAATTGATGGAAAAGGCAAACATGCCAGAATATAATGTTTGGTTATTTGGAAGAATTCTGTGTAACATGCTAAATCATACTACATTCATATTCTTTGTGCTTTTTCAAAAAGCACTGAGACCCTCAAGACACAGAACATAGGATCTTAAGTTTCACATAACAATAGTCACTTATGATAGGAAATTACCTCAGCTACCATGAAACTGATGGAATCATTCAAGAAAAGTACCCTCATTCAAGAAAAGTCCCCCCAAAAAAGGTATCTTATTTTTCTGAAATCAGGTTATTTTTTTTTTTATCTACTTTTACAACTGTGGGATAATTTATTCTGCTTTTGTAAAACATGTTACTTCACCTTTAACCAGTTTGGGACTTGTTAACGTCAACATCCCAGCATGCCCCGACAGATCAAGGCCACTAGCAAGCCATACTGGCCCACAGAGAATGTCTTCTTTATGATCTTCTAAAAATGGACATAATCTAAGACCTAAAAAGAAAAATACACATTTTTCTTTTAAATTAGTGTACAATTTAAAATGTAGTATTTAATAAGCAAATATCCATCCCATTTACATATAACAGCACCACACAAAATTCCATACTTAGAATGTGTTCAAATAAAATTTGCTATCATGCTAAGGAACTATAATCATTATCTGGTATATTATGCTGCTTTTCATTCCCATATTATCTACATTCACCTTGATTTTCAACAACAAAAAATAAATTATAAAACCATGACATGATTTCAAATCTCAAGATATTAAAAAACAAGAATGCAAGTATTAGCACAGCTGTGTTCACTAAGATGAGCTGAAAATTAAAGCATATTGCCAAAGCAGAATTATAGGTTATTTTTAATTGTGTTCTTAAAACCATGTTTTTGCAAGCCATAAAGAAATCTTTGCCCAGTAGGGTGCATTTGGATCACTACTCCTTTTACTGTCATGGACAACAGCTCTGTAATTTCACTCACACTGTGATTCCTCTACATCCATGTGCTGCATTTCTTCATTCAAATCAACCAGGGACGGTTTCCCATTTTGTTCCACTTCAATGTTAAGAGCTGGAGACAAAGGAAAGGTGATCTGCCTATCTACTGCTGTTTCTAGAGGATAAAAATATTAGTAAACTTAATGTTGCTTAATATCAATGATCTATGTGCCTAAAATTCTAAAATTCTCCATTAAATTGGGAACTACAGTAATTTTTAAAATGGCTTTTAGGGGGGGAAGAAAATTAAATTCAAGTGTTTTATACTCTCTTCTCTCTTTTAAAGGTGGTAAAATATTCACCTGAAGAAATAATCTGCTAGCCACTAAACCAAGAATTCTTACCCTAGGCTATACTGTACACCACCTGCAGAGTTTTAAAAATACCGGTACCTAAGTCTTACACCAATTAAATCTGAATCTGTCATGACACAAAATTATACACACACACATACACACAAACACACACATACATACACACAAACACATATATATACACAAACACATACATACATATTTATAAAACAGGAAATTATTCAGGTTTCAATGTTTTTATCCCTGGTGTGAAGTAGCCTTTTACTCTGAAATTATCTCTAATCTTTTAAATTAACCTATTAAGATGAAAACACTGAGAAATAATGTCTAGTTCCAAATATGTCAAGTATGTATAATCTATTTTAATAACTCAATATATCAAATTCTGAGCTAGGAAGAAAGATAAATAAAGATGAATATATTTCCGGCATTACATTCTGAATTTTACTAATAACCTTAAAAGAATATATGCATTCCATAACAAAGTTCTTTTTACAAACAAGTCTTCTCACAAAGAGAAATAAGTAAGTGCAGTAATGCTATAAGTGAAACTAACTCACAAAGGAACTAACTACCTAAAATCATAATTAAATTACTCAAGTTTATGCAATTCTGAACAACAAAGAGTTACTGAAAAGTTCTTCAATGTTCTCTGGATAAACTTCTCTAAATAGAACCACAAAAAGCTGAGAAGGAAAAGAGCACAGGGGTGTGGGAGCAAGAAGGGATGTCAAAACTAGACAGCCAAGTTGAAAATTAGTTTTTTTAAGAAACCAAAATCTTCAAATTTTGATCCATTCTTACCATTGACTTTCCCTAAGCCTGGAGCTTTATTTTTCAGCAGTGTCACTTGTATCTGTGGAATATTGGTGATGTTTGAGTTCAAAACAAATTTGAAGTCCACATGTCCAACCATACAAGCTTTAGGCAGAACCAATTCAAATACATGTTCATCCCAGCTGTTGCTGTCAAATAAGGGAGAAAATGATACAGTGAAATCTTTCTTTAGCTGTAACCATCTTATTACTTCTATTACCTTTCTCTGATGTTCCAACAAAACCGAATGCTTCTCAACGATTCTCAATGGGATTAGGGGAGAAGACAAGCAGTTCTACTGAGAACCATACCTGCCTTGGGCACTGTACACTCCAAAAAGCCCTTGTTCCTCTAAGTGTGAACTACTGTCATCAGAATTATGTGCAGACTTATGGGCCTACCCTGATTCTAAGAGTGGGGTCACAGAAATTTGTATTTTAAAATAAGAACATTTTGTGTTTCTTATACATGTCCATCCTCTGATTTTAAATTCTATATATGTGCTGAAAAGTAAAATTCCTCCACTAAATTTCAGATTCAAATCCAAGTGCCTACTAGGTATCTCAAACTTAACGTAAATAATCCCAAACTACTTGATAACCAACTCTAAAAGCTGTAAAAAGAAATTCCATTTTTTAATGAGCTCAGTCCAAAACTTTAGTCATCCTTAACAATTCTCACTCACACCAGAAGCTCAGCACATCAGCATATACGATTCCTTCTACCTCCAAGCTGTATCTGACCACTATTCTCACTGCCTCTGTCAATTACCATCATGGTCCAATTCACCATCACCACCACCATGATTATCTGAATTACCACAACAGTGTTCAAGTTAGAATTCTTGCTCCTGCCTCTTCCCTCTAGTACACACACCACAACCACTCATATACTATCAACACAGTAGTCTTAGTATAGCCTAATACATAAATTATATCACATCACTCCTATATTCAAAACTATCTAATACCTTCCCATCTCACTCAATGTAAAAGTCTCACTGTAGCCTATAAAGACATTCATGATCTAGCTACCAACTATTTCCTTTGATCTTACTTCCTATCACTCTCCTCCATGTTCACTGCACTTAACCAGTAGCCTCCATGCTCCTCCTAAAATTCATAACATATACTCCTCAGGATCTCTGTACTTTCTATTGTCTCCAAATTAATGTCCTCATGGAAGCCTTTCTGAGACCCCTTATATAAAAATATCACACACATTTTCTCTCACACAGAGAAGCACACCCAACAACTCTATTGCCATTCTGTTTTAATGTGTTTCAAAGCTTTTATTACTATATGACATAGTAGATAGCTGTCTTAACAGCCTATCACCACTAGAATATAAATTTCCTAAGAGCCATTTTACTAGTACCTTCCAAACTACCTGCACAACTGGGAGACTGGGATTAACATGTACACACTACTATGTAACTATATAGCACAGGGAACTCTACTCAATACTCTGTAATGTCCTGTATGGGAAAAGAATCTTAAAAAAAAAGAGTGGGTATGTTTATAACTGATTCACTCTGCTGTACAGCTGAAACAACACAACACTGTAAACCAACTACACTTCAATAGAAAAAAAAAATTTTTTTTAAGGGAACCCATATTAACAACAACAAAAAAAGAAGTACTTGTACAAAACAAACATTTAAATATTTAGTCACACAATCTACATGTCTACTTAACAAACTAACTGGAAGGATGGATTACTCTCAGCATTTTATACTACAACTAAGCATAAGCATACAGGAATTTTTAGGCTTCCTCGATGGTTCAGTGGTAAAGCAGGAGGCGCTGGTTCGATCCCTAATCAATGAAGATCCCACCAGGCCATGGAGCAACTAAGTCCATGCATCAAAACTATTGAACCTGTAACCTAAAGTTTGGGAATCACAATTACTGAGACCATGTACCACAGCTACAGATGCCCAGACACCCTAAAATCCATACACCACAACAAGAAAAGCCATCGCAATGAGAAGCCCACAGACCACAACTACAGAATAGCCCCTACCGGCAACTAGAAAGTCCACGCAGCAACGAAGACACAGCACAGCCAAAAATAAATATTTTTTTAAAAAAGAATGGCGGATTCATGTTGATGTATGGCAAAACCAATACAGTATTGTAAAGTAAATAAATAAATAAATAAATACAATAAAAAATAAAAAAAGAATATAGGAATTTCTAAAACCAAGGTGACAAATGAAACTGTTAATATGCAAAAGTTAACAGAAAGAGTAACATATAATAATAATTGTATGTTGTCACTATAAGATGAACTTAAGTTCTAAAATTAAACTGAAATTAAATACCTTGGAAGAATGTTTTACCTGTCAGTCTGTAGTTTCCAAGTTCTAGTATGCTGAGCAGCATCTCCATGATGCTGCTGATGCAAATGTTGAGGATGCCTCCTTTGCTGCTGTTCTTGTTGAACCTCCACCCAGCATGGCGGAACAGTAGCTGAAAACCGTGGAGTCAAAGTTTCAAAGCGGGTTAGCTCCACTAGAGATGTCAAGATGTCAACGGTGAATGGCTGGTCCACCAATAAATCAACTCCTTAATAACAGTGAATGCAGAATTTGAAATTGGTTTTAAAAGAAAGAAATTTTAATCCATGTTTTTGTCTAGTCAATCACAACATTTGCCAAATAGCCTCAGTTAATAATGTAGGCTAAAGTAACTAGCACTGAGTCCAGACAGACATAAGAAAAATCCACCTCAAATATTTTAAATTATAGAAAGGGAACTTATTATTGGAGAAACCCAAAGTCAACCTCAGAAGAGCCCTGACTGAGATTTAACGAGCTAAAGGTTAGCAAGGGCAACAAAAGGAGTGGTGCTGAAATGTAAGTCCTGACTCTGACATCAATAGTTACCTTTCACACTTTGCTATTTACAAGACAAAATGTTAGACATCTGCAAGCACACAATACCTGCTCTTTTTCACTCTGTTAAAAAATAATTTTTTAAAAACCAAAGCTATACTGATGGCAAAAAGACACAAACCAAAAACTCAAAGCACTATTTTTTCCACTACTAGGGTACTGAAGAATACCATGTATACACACCAGTATTGTAAGAGTAACAACCTGATTCAGAGAGAGAAGTTTGCTTTTACAAATATATGTATTCACATCTTTGAAAAGGCTAACATACAACAAAGCTGAAAAACTTGTTTCAATTAACAACAACAACAAAAATTTTAAAGACTAAAGTACGAAATCTGATAAATTTAGAATAGTTTCACAAAGAAAGTTTACACGTAGTTCTATAAAATTACTATAAGTGTACTTCAAACTAGGCTTTTCCTCAAAGCTTCAGTCCAATTCAGTTCAGTCCAGCCGCTCAGTCGTGCCCGACTCTTTGCGACCCCACAGACTGCAGCTCGCCAGGCCTCCCTGACCATCACCAGCTCCCAGAGTTCACTCAAACTCATGTCCAGTGAGCTGGTGATGCCATCCAGCCACCTCATCCTCTGTCATCCCTTTCTCCTCCTGCCCTCAGTCTTTCCCAGCATCAGGGTCTTTTCAAATGAGTCAGGTCTTCACATCAGGTGGCCAAAGTATTGGAGTTTCAGCTTCAACATCAGTCCTTCTAATGAATATTCAGGACCGATTTCCTTTAGGATGGACTGGTTGGATCTCCTTGCAGTCCAAGGGACTCTCAAGAGTCTTCTTCAACACCATAGTTCAAAATCAAAGGGCTTTTTAAAAAGCCCTCAAAGCTTAGGGCTTTTAAAAATATGATTGAAATTATTATTATTGTTTGCAAACATTTAACAGCATATCAATGCTCCTTTACATTATTTACGTGTTTATAACCTAATTCATCTTTACTAAAGAGTACTTGAGGGACTTCATATGAAAATTATTATACCAATATCCCATAAAATATGAAAACATTCAGTATGTTAGCTTTTTTAACCAACTTGTATAGTTAATCAAGACAAGTCCAATTATACATAGTAAGAGACATGAGTCACACTATCTCAACAGAGGATAATCTTGCCTCCCAAGGGCCATATGGATGGAGGCAATTGTGTCTACTACTGGAATCGAGTAGGTAGAAGCTACATATACGGCTAATACAGCACTAGATAGGCCTCCCGCCACAAAGAATTATCTAGTCCAAAATGTCAATAGTGCCGAGAATGAGAAACCCTGAAATAAGGTAGTGAAGATTGTTACATATTATATAAGTAATCACTAAAATTAAGATTTATTATACCAGTAATCACTCAAAGTTTGCCTTTAGTGCAAAGAAGAATGATCAAATACCTAAATGTACAAATTCAAAAAGAAGAAATAAAAATTTTATGTGTCATTTCTGTTTGGAATACATTTGAGTTTAAACACATTTTTCATTAAAGATTCATTAAATTTTCTTTTAAATGCTAGGTTTCTTTTAATAGTTAGGTTGGGGAGTAAAATGTGGTAAGTGCCAAGGATAAAATATATCAGCACTTGGAAGTACAAAAGGACCATGGTATAGGGCAAGGGCAGGGAAAGAGAGCTTAGTAACAAATGAAGAGCATGAAATTGAATACACTTTAGAAATCTTAGAACGTTTCCAATAACTGGAGGTTGAGCAGAAGACCAGAGTTATTAGTCCACAGAGCAAGTAAAGATTTTTAAGCAGGAGTAACAATGCTGACATAACATCTTTTGAAAAACAAGTTCACGGGGCAATATAGAAGGTGGATGGGAGAAAAGGCAAAGAAACAAAACCAAACCTATCTAAAAGTTCACAACGGGGTGATGAGGGTCTGAAAATATCACCCTAAGGAAAGGATATTTTTTCAGCATTTTATTCCAGGAGTAATTAATATTAGCCATTCCAGTCACTTTACACTTACTTAGTGAATTCTTCACTCCTTCATATTGTTTTGTTCCATCCTAACTAGACTAAGAGCTTCTTAAACAACCAAAATCATGTTGTTACCTCTTATGTGACTTTACCAAAACTCACCAACTTACCACAGGTTGAGAACCATTTCTTATGTTAATGTTTACAACATTTTCCAACTATTGAAAACAGAGTGATAAATAACACATAAAAACAAGTCTGATAAAAGAATATCAACAAGCAAATGAACTCTCAAAGTAACCAAGAATTGACTACAAAAAATGAAATAATGTTTTAGATTACAAAAGAGTGATTCAGAAAACTCTGAACATCACAAGAATTTGCATTTTTTATAAATCATTTTTAAAAGTTAATATCATACCTGAAATGCCAGGACTTGAAGGATTTGATAAAGGTTTGGAACCTTCTGAAGACGGTTCTATTCCTTTAGAAAGAGATCCATCCACTAGTATGTCAGCTTCATCAATATCATCACAGGTTCCTCCAATTTGGAGAAAATGAAGCTCACCACCTACAGTATAGTAAAACTCCATCAACAAAGGGATATGAAAAACAGGTAAACAGACAAGTGCTTGCTGCTTAGTTAAGAAACTTAATTTATTCTAACACCACTTAAAAGGCAGAAAAAGCTACTAAAGTGATACATCTCCAACAACTTAGGAATCAAACTGTCAAGGAATTACAATTTCATATGTGAAAATAGTTATTTATCTAGTACTTACATGTGTAAGACATTATTTTAAATGCTTAATTCATTTAGTCTTCACAAATAACCTTAAGTAGGGGGTATTATTGTGGCCACTTTACAGATGAGAAAACTGATGCACTAGCTATATCAGAATCCACATCCCACTCTATTAATCATAGCAGTAGCAAAACTGAACAATTCTTCCTAATTTTTTGAAGCATTCACAATAAAATGAAACAAATCAAATTTCTATTTTTCATATTTCTACTCTAGGAAAAAAAATGGAAAGTGAGCTTAACAAAATATTTAAGAAATAAAAATAAGTAAATAAAATAATTGGAAATTTACTTCCAGCATGACAAAACAAGATAAATCTTACTCTTAAAAGCAATTATAAACAGAGTGAGTCAAGTGGTGAAAACCAGATTTGCTACTACTATCACAGGGACTCAATGATTTGGATAGCTTGTCTGCCTAAGATGACTCAGAGGTGAAAAGAAACCCATCAACTTTGCTATCTGAAGCCAGCATTCTGTGTGGTGCAAGCAAAACACCAGAACTAACCAGGGATTTAACAGAGTTACAAAAAGTGAGAGAAACATAGGGGGCTTGGTAAACATCTCAAATATTCCACACCGATCAGAGGTTGCACATAGGTGCCACAAAGACCAGAGCGGGCCCAAGTCATCACCACATTCCCTGTCTACTAAGCCCCAGTGCTTATGCAGAGAAGACCTGCAAGGGCACAGGAGAAAATAAAAACAAAGAAAACAAAAGCTGGGCACACCTGAACACAACCTTGCCAATAAAGGTATCTGGTCACAACCAATTATCAGTTTTTAGCTAAACACTAAACTATGTGGACACACAGGTAACAAATAAGAAACAAGTCTTAAAAATAAAAACCAGTGGAGAAAACAATGAAAGAGACATCAGTGGCTGCAAAAGAAACAGACTTCACAGATTTAGTCCAGGTGGGTTACCAAACGATCACATAACAACAATTTCCAAACGGGGGGTAAACAGAATGCAGCCGTTCTACTACGTTATTTAAAATGTCCAGTATTAAACTGAAAATTATGAAACATGTAGAGTGACCCATGTTCAAGAAAAACAAAAGCAATGAGAAATATCTCTGAGCACCCAGATTTAGATTTAGCAGACAAATACTTCAAAGAAGCTGTTGTAAATATTTTAAATAATAAAAGAACATCAAGTATAGAGAATTCAAAAAATGAATGGTAAAAATGAATCAACAAATCATCTCAACAAATAAGCAGAAATTATTTTAAAAGAACAAAAGGCAATTCTTAGAAGTGAAAAGTAACTAAAATGAAAAGTTTGCTAAAGACTCAATGCAGATTTGAGATGACAGGAGATGGAATCAGTGAAATAAAAACAGATCAATAGTTGCATGTTACATACGAAAATTGTTAAGAGTAAATCCTCATCGAAAAATAATAACAGATCAAAAAGAAGTAACAACAGAATGATATGTGCAGGAATAATCAATAATTTTACATACAGCATCATTCTTCAAAAATGAATGTGAAATAGAGACATTTCCAAATAAAGAAAGACTGAGTTTTCTGCTAGCAGACCAGCCTTACCATAAGTACTAACGAAAGTCTTTCCAGATGAGATGAAGGCAACACAAAATTCACAAGAAAAAAACAAATTGCCAAAAGAAGGTGAACATATTTTTTTCTCATTTAACTTTTTTAAAAGATAAAGACTATATAAAATAACATTTTTTGGTTGGATTTATAACTCATCTAAATGTAATATATAAGACAACAGAAGCACAAAGCTGGGAGAGAGAAAAATCAGAGCAAAGTTTCTATATTTTACTAGATTTAAGCTAGCATTACTCTGAAGTAGACTGTGATAATCCAATAAGAAGATAATTTCAAGAAAAGGTATTAAAAAGCAGAATCAACACAAGCACCAGTGACATCACACCAAAGGACAGAATAGGAAGTAATTGGTAGGAAGCTCTAGAGGTCAGTAGTACCATCAACGCAACTACGAAACTAGAAAGAATGAATGGAGGACTTCCCTGGGGTCCAGTGGTTAAGACTCTGTACTTCCACTGCAGGGAGCACGGGTTCAACCCCTGATTGGGGAACTAAGATCCCACATCCCACATGCTGTGCAAAAAAAGTTAATTTATAGCATTAATTGTAGGTTTTAATCAACAGACTCAATGTTTCTCCATGAGAAAACTTTTACGCGATTTGAATATACTTACAAGTTAGTGTCAAATCCATTTGATTTACTTTTAAAACTCTACTTCATGGATTGTTATTTGAACATTTTAAAACAACTTTTTTGTCCTCTTTATTGCTATTAGTCTCATCTTTTCAAATGCATCTTGATCAATTAATCCTTAAGCAACTGGGAAATAATTTTTAAAGCAATTAACTTCCCATGTTTTCTCTTGTCCTTCAATTCATCTAAATTCCATCACAATTGTGATCACTTCCTAAAAACTGTCATTGTCTAAACTCCATGAGAACACTGATCTATTTTATAACTTAAATGTTATTTCTCCTCTGAATCGTGAAAACCATATCTCATCAAAAATTCAAATCATTAAACTTTGATTGCACTTGTGAAAACTTATGACTACATGCCCTGGCAACAGGTCACTCAGATTCCAAAACCACTTCCATTTCGAATGGCCTACAGCAAGTTAAACTGTTTTCATTTTTTTTAATCTTTCAGATTAAAATATACCAAAAAGTTCAAAGTATAAAATTTCAATAAAAGCAGGGTCTCCTACTTTTATTATATTCTGGCAATTTAATGTAGTTTAAGCACACCTGGACAGACTGCCCACGTCTGAACACTAACTCTGTCATTTATTAGCTCTGTGACTTAGGCAAGTTAAATTACTTAACCTCTCTCTCCCTTGGTTTCTTTTTGTTTTCTTTAGAGATAACTAAAATGAAGACAAAACTAGCACATACCTCATAAAGTCAGTGTGATGACTAAAATTAACAAAGCTAAAACTCACAGAAATGAACTGGCATATACATAATTAAATTCAAATTATCCTTGATACCACATAGTATTTTAATGATTTTTCTGAAAGTTTCGTTATTATAAAGCTATTTTAGACCATCCCTTTTTAAAAAATAATCTAGTTAGATGTTGACGTTATTTGGCTTTTTCCCCGGTTATTTCACCAAATGTGTTTCGAAGAAAGCAATCCACATCACCACATCCACCATTATCCTTCTTAGCCAAACTCTTGAAATCTTTTTAAAGAGAGGAAAAATTTAGATTAATTCCTACCAGAACCACGAATGAGATGCATAACTCTTCCCAATCCCAATTTTTCTGCCAAGCACTGGTTATAGTCACTGAGACTTCAAGTATCTCCTGGTCCTAAATTCCTACTAAACAATCAATAGGACTATTCACTTTGCCTGATATAGTCAGTAATTCCTTAGTAACACTACCTGTTACTCTACAAGAGGCCTCAAATATTGCAAAACTGATTCACTGTCTGCAAAAAGTTAGAATTAAATATGACAAGGAACACTTATTTGGCAGAATTAATAATTATTTACCACTTTTATTTCAGAAGAAAATAACAACATGTATTAATATTTGTGCCAGAAACTTTACATACATTATTTCACTTAATTCTGTCAAGACTGGAAATAGACTGTCTTTCCTAGTTTATAAATCAACAAAGGTTTACTGAGTTTAAAGTAATTTGTCCAAGGCTACAAATTTGAGCAGATGCAGTTGGGACTCACAGAAATTACAGCAGGTTATTTTCTTGAGGTTAAAGCAGTGAAGATACTTTCTGAGAGACTTACTAACTTATTTATAATTAGAATCCTTACCTAAGGCAGTAGAAAAGTGTTTTAGGAACAAGTAAAACAGTACAAAGATTTACCACTTCATTATAAACATAAATTTCTCTCCATCTATATGGATCTAAAAGTCATGCTCGGTATACACATAAATAAATGCCCTATATACTGATTTCATAAGACTGATGAAGAACCAAACAAGCCCACAGGTTACCTTTGGCGCACGCACACAGCCTGTCTGTGCCCGAGTGGTAAATGAACCAAACAAGCCCACAGCTTACCTTTGGTGCACGCACACAGCCTGTCTGTGCCCGAGCAGTAGATGACAGAAACAAATGCATCATGTTCCTCAGTGCCCTCCTTTTTCGGAGGTTCCACTTTGGCCAAAATTTCAAAGTTTGAAAGATCTAATATTTTTACATAGCCTCCCTGAGTGGTTATGACCAGGTGTCCAAGAGTAGAAATGTCACACTTTTTTCCTCTCTCAACCCCGTTCTTTGAGGTTAACTGCATCTCCTCAGGAGGTTCCTCATAGTCATCCTCTCGGTTATCCAATATATCTGGTGGAAGCAAAATGAGTGAGGTAATTGTGTCCTGGGGATCTTTGATATGCTGGATTTTTATTGGCTCCTCTTCTAATGTCACTATCCGAGTGGCATAATTCATTTTATAAAGTATTAAATATCCACCACTAACGTTCCTCTGCTCAGGTTGAATTATCAAAGGAGTCTGTACATCTGCTGGTGATTCATGTTGAATTATACTAATATTTGCACCATTCACTGCAGCAAGATTTGATTCCAGCTCACCTTTCCGTCTATTACATAGTGCAGAGTTTAATTTATTTAAGTTATTCAAGGCCTCTACTTGATTTATTGCACTCAAGGATTCAACAGGGCATGTCCGCAGTCCTATCAATAAATGAATTCCATCAGCACAAGGAGTTATTGAGTCTATACAAAGATTCTCCTCCTCTGCAAACTTTGGCAGCCTCAAGCACTGAACCAAAGTCCCAGGCTTGGGAAACACAGAGTTCCACTTCTCAGAATCTGGAGAGGTAAGGTTGGCTGCCGCATCTGCAAACTGCTGAATGTAAGTCACAGGAGGGTCCTGCAACAACAACTGCTCCTGACTATCCAGCTCCATTTCAATGATCTGTGGAACCGTAAAACCATCATCATGCAAACTTTTACTCATTATATTGTTCATCTGTGAAAAGATTTTTCCTGCTTTCTCATCAGATTCCTTGATGCTATAAAGAAGCAAAATGGGTAAAGTCCTCCTTACCAGAGGAGAATTTAATTCCGAGTTAGTGCAGGATTCATTGTCAGTTGACCCTTGTTCTGATATACTTTCACCCTGAGTTCTGCTTAAACCATCCAGTGACCTGTGAGAATTACTACTAATGGGTGAGGCAGCAGGAGATTTATAGGTTAACAAACCTCCAGCTAATAAACATGGAAAGGGAATGTTGTGTTGTTCCTGGTGCTTCTCCTTTGTTTTTTCACTCTTAGAGCTGGTTAAGCAAGGATTTGCCCCAAGTTCTTCAAGATCCTTAACAGTATCTTCAAGCACATTTGCAACAATCTCCCACTGAAGCTTTTCTGGCTGCTGGAGGATGCTGAGTGCTGTTATATCAAGGCTCACTTCCATGGCTTCCTTCTGTGATGTATGCCCTTTGAAAAGGAACAATACAAATGACCTTGTGAATGTAAATCAAAATCTGTAGTATCACATTTTCATTAATTCTCTTTTAATCATCCAGTCAGTACATTTTAAACACATTAATGGAAGAATTTAGTCCTTTTAAAGGAAATTTAATCCAAGCTGAGATGAACCTACTCAGAAAAACCATAGATATTGAAGAGTCTCAAAAATCATTTTCAATTCACAATACACTCTCCTGGCAATCTGTGAGCAAAATCCTTTTAAAAAAAGGAGAGAGAGAGAATAAATGGGGTATGAATGAAGATATTATTAATATCATAATAACAGACTTCTGCCCTTCAATTCTATACCAAAATTACACTCAATACTATGCATCTGTCCTTTATGCACTTTGCAGAATATCCATGAAACACTACTATAATCTCAGTTCATCACCTCTTTCCCATTCCACATGCTAATTATCAGTTGACTGTCTTAGTATGTAACAGTACGCAATTTAACTCGAACCTCAACTCAGAAAAATAGTAACCACAAAAAGCTTCCCAATTTTGTCATTTTAAGTGAAATATAAGCATCTTCTAGGGCTTCTCTGGTGGCTCAGTGGTAAAGAATCTGCCTGCCAATGCAGGAGACACAGATTAGATAACTGGTGCAGGAAGACCCCACATGCAGTGCAGCAACTAAGCCCGTGCACCACAACTACTGAGCTTGCACTCTAGAGCCTGGGATGACAACTAGTGCAGCCACGCTCCACACCTACTGAAGCCCCCACACTCTAGAGACCATGCCCCGCAACAAGAGAAGCCACCACAGTGAGAAGCCTAAGCACCACAACCAGAGGAAAGCCATGCAGCAAAAAAGGCCCAGGAGAGCCTAAATAAATAAACACTTTAAATGTCTTCTGTACTATCTGCTAATATTTAGTTCAAGTCAACTACATTACATTATTCCTTATTTTTATTTATCGTGTGCTTCAAACTATCCCCTTCAAATAAAGGTCATTCCTCAGTCTCAATTCTCCAAAAATACCATCTCTCTCTACACAAAACCCTGAAGTAGAAGTCAACCTCTTAACCAGAGATAATCTCTTGATACTAAATGCAAAATTTCAACTCCTTTATTTTTCTCAACAGCACAAACTATCAGGCAACAATCTATTACAAACAACAATATAAAAATCACTCTATGTAACTTGTGGAAATGCAAAAAAAAAAAATTAGAATCGGCTTTACAATTTAAGATTAAGAACTCAGAAAAGGAAGGAAATAAGTATAACTCAAAGTGAGTGCACAGAAGTTTGAAAGTTGCCCAAGTAAAGGAATGAACAAGATAGATTTATGGAACACCAAACACTTGAGTTATATTGAAAGCTCTGTTTATACCATTTTGTTAACTATTTCATAAACAGTATCTTCAAAATGCTAACAGCTTTATCAGGACTTCTTTATTTTCTGAGCATAATCTTCTCATTTCATGTAATGTCACTATTGTCATCTAAAACAATATCCATGTCTCACTAAGCAAAAAAAACTTAGTTATAAACTTCACAATTTAATTGTACTAGTAAGTTGTTTATTTAACCACTCATTTGACTAAATTCATGTGCAGTCTTTATATTGCCATGCAATAATCACATATATTTACTCTATGAATTCACTCATTTAGACATGAGGTTGAAAGCTGACAGTGAGATTTTCATAACATGTAATAATACACTGTAACTAAACTGTAACTTACTTGATAAGTTATGATAGAAAATTGCCAAGAAAAAGCTATTTTAGTCTATGCACATTTTAAAAGAAAATAAATTAACCATTAGTTACATATATCAACCACAGTTAAGACAACATTCAAAGCAAAGATCATGTGAGATGAGAATATCCATTAAAAAAGAAAATGTAACCGGTAACATTACTACTCTGCTGCTTCTCAACTATTTAATCAATGTCTAGGACTCTGCTGCTGCTGCTGCTGCTGCTAAGTCGCTTCAGTCGTATCATACGACCCCATAGACGGCAGCCCACCAGGCTCCCCCATCCCAGGGATTCTCCAGGCAAGAACACTGAGTGGGTTGCCATTTCCTTCTCCAATGCATGAAAGTGAAAAGTGAAAGTGAAGTCGCTCAGTCGTGTCCGACCCTCAGCGACCCTGTGGACTACAGCCTTCCAGGCTCCTCCGTCCATGTGATTTTCCAGGCAAGAGTACTGGAGTGGGGTGCCATTGCCTTCTCTGAGGACTCTACATTCCCCTTATAAGACTGACAAAGCACAATGACAACTGTCAATACTGCAGTTAAGGAAAACTGTGATCTTTACTTGCCTCAGAATTTCTCAAACCAACTGGACCACAAAATATATTTTTATAAAACATACCTACAAATATCCTGCAGTATAATATTCTTCAGAAAATCATATTGGAAAAAAAAGAAAATCATATTGGGAAACCCTTCTCTACCCTGCTTACTGAGCTATTGTCAGTCCCACAGTTCTACCAGCCAACTTCCAGAGGTTTAAGTTACACATATTCCTGAACCATCAAATTTCAATTTGAATTGTTCTTCAATCTCTTGCCAAACACTCTTCCCACTCTACAAAAGAAGGTGCGCTCCTTTGTTCTGATATGTGGACCAAAGAGCAAACTTGTCTTTCCTGTATCATCTAGATACTTTCAAAAATCGTCAACTTTCAACTAAAAAACAGATAAACGTCTCTTAAGTTTCCACTTACACTTTTGAAATTAAGAAATACAACCTATAATTCTTCAGATCATATCATTCAAATTGATGGGACAAGCTTAGAGCTAGGAAATGTAAGTTCTGAAACAGCATCTATTACTTAATTTTACATACTTCAAGAAGACAATACATTTCCCATTAATATCACAATCCTTCATAAATTCACCAATACTCAATATAAAATTAGTTTAAAAGGTTATACATATTTTACTATAAATGAATGAACCACTTACAAATCCTCAAATAAAGCAAGTAAAAATTCTACACTGGAAGGATTTTTTTTTTTCTCATACCACAGCTACCTAGTTTCAATACTATATAAGGACACGACTCCCAACTTTAAAGGAGGTATCATAGAAAAGCGTCAACAAAAACATACAGTAATATTCTAGGTACCAGGAAGTGAAGTAAAGAGGACGACAGAATCTAAAGGAACTGTGAAAGATCAAACAGGCATAGATGAAAAATATAAAGGTAAAAAAGGGATAAGGAAACAGATCAATATGTAACAACTACAATTACAAAAATACCTACTGAGATCCTTAGACCAAGAGGAAAGAGTTAAGCAACAGCATACAAAGGAAAGATTAAAGTTAAAATAAAAAAAATTTAAGGGCAGAAAAAAGAACATTTCACTTTACATAGGAAAAACTGAAGCCCAGAGAGTTTAAGTGACTTGACAAGACCAAAGACTTATTTTGTAAGAGTTCAAGCTCTAACCAGATCTCCAGATAACCAATGACCAGTGTATTCTTGTCAGATGTTTAAAACTGCAACAGTAGCCCTTTCTTTGGCCAAGGGGTAACAAACTGGAAAAAGAGCACACTTCAAGAGACTACATTTTTAAATGCAATCAATTATTCTTCCCAGACCTAATTACACATTTGTGTTATTATTCAGGGCAGTTTCCTACTTTTCTTAATTTTTTCATTCTAAGAACTACCTTAAAAGACAAGTGAAGGTGAATCTAAAAACCAGTGCAGTATTCTGTTGGGTGCCTTAAAAAAAAATTTACAACAAATTAGAATTGAGAGCATCTGCTACACTATACTAACTTCTGACATATAACTTTTAACAACCAAACTATCTAAAACCAAGTTTCCTCTAAAGAGATTTCATAAGTTATGTATGCCCTTAATTCATGACACTGACATCAGAATACAGTTAGAATTTAATAATGGTCACTTATTTAAAATAGTGGCTACTGCTCAAGTACTCTGCTTCACGAATTTTAATCTTAGTTACCAAAATTATAAATAAGAGATTTAAATATCACTATTTTATACACTAGAAAATACAATCGGACTATAATAAATGGCAGTTAGGATTTGAATTCTGATACAATAAAACTATTTTGAGATGCCTTGCCTATAGCTACATTAAAATATGAAGCCTTTTATACCCCTTTGCCCTAATATTTCATACAGTTTTCTTTTGGGAATAAGAAATCACTAATTAATAATTATTAATTATTGATTTAAACATTACATTTATTTAACAACACAATACAGTATACAAATAAACTTAACATATTGGGCAGAGTTTAATGTCACTGACTTACATGACATAGATTTAGTAAGATTCATTTTTAATTCCTTTGGCGCAAATAAGTACTATTTAAATTTTTAGTATGAAACTACATATACATTACAAATTCAAGATCTGATACATAATTGAGTTTTCTTTGTATATTAATGAAAATTTAGACTTTGTACTCAAAATACAGAATTATTTGGTATTTAGCTCTACCTAGAAACTATATAAATGCAAGGATATAAAAATAGATTATCTAACATTTTTTACATACCTGTCACAGAATCTGATCTGGAATGCTCTTCACTGTCTGAATCCTCCAGTAAATCATCACTTAAAAAAGACAAATTAAAAATTTCCATTTCAAAATAAAGTACATATGAGAAAGCAAAGTATAAAGTTACAACCATTGTTTCGTGTCTAAAACGTAAGCATCACACAACTAGCTTATGTAATATATAAGTTGACTGAAACCCTGATTACGCTAATAGTGAATCATCTTAAATCATTAAATAAATGCTTGCCTGAAATAAAGTGTGGTAATCTCTAAAAACTTATAGTAGGATCTGTAGGATTTTGACAACTGAATAGGTGTAGACAGGGATAGTTTGGGTAAATAAAATGAAAAAAACAAAAAGAAACAGCAGCTAATAAAATCAAGCACAAGCTTCCAGTAGTAAAATTTTAATAACCACTCTATTACTAGGGATGGGCTTCCCTGGTGGCTCAGATGGTCAAGTGTCTACTCGCAATGCAGGAGACCCAGGTTCAATCCCTCGGTCGGGAAGATCCCCTGGAGAAGGAAATGCCAACCCATTCCAGTACTCTTGCCTGGAAAATTCCATGGACTGAGGAACCCGATAGGCTATATAGCCCATGGGGTCAGAAAGAGTCAGACACAACTGTGCGACTTCACTTTCACTTTCCCAGGTGGCGCTAATGGTAAAGAACCTGCCTGCCAATGCGGAAACCAGAAGTGACACAGGTTTGATCCCTGGGTCAGGAAGATCCCCTGGAGGAGGGCATGGCAAACCACTCCATTATTCTTGCCTGGAAAATCCCATGGACAGAAGAGCCTTATGGGCTACAGTTCAGAGGGTCGCAGAGTCAGACATGACTGAAGTGACTTAGCATTCTACTCCTGAATTCAGGAAAGTTATACCCTAAAACCAACTAGAACAGCTGAGTAAATATATGTGTATAGAAGTGTTTTCACAGAAACATGCATTCCATTTGTGTTTTACTCTCGGTTTTATTTATTTATTTTTTGCTTGTTTGGGAGGGGCTGCTAAGAAATCCCTGACAAGCAGGAAAACTACTACAACTTAAGAGTCAAGACAGTAAGACAATAGCTGCTCTTTTGCCTTCATTCAAGTAGCCAAGAAATTGCCAGCCTCTCTCTTTGCACCCAGTTTTGTTCTCAGTCTCCACTGTTAGCAGACAAGAAAAAAAGATATAATTACAGAGCACTCCAGCACAGCATTAGGCTGTGTCTGAATGAACCATCAGCATATTTACAGTAGTTCTAAAATTTTGATAAACTACAAAAATTAAAAGATGAAGTTCACAGGAAGGAAAAGTAATTCTCCCTTTTTGAAACAATACACTGCATCACATCCCATCTGAAAGAACTAGGCATTTATAATGATATTTTATATAAAATATAACCTGGCATCTCCCTTAGAAATGCTTAAGTAACGTCTGAAACTGGGGTGGGGAGATATTTGCTTAGATATTTTTGACAAAATTTCTGTGTCTTTTTCAACTGGTAGTAATTATCATAACCAATTTCATGCTATAACTTAAAAATTTTAAAAAAGGATGTGAAAAAGATAAGCTCCTAAGTTAGCTTTAAGCTATTCAAATACTAAATGGCTAGTCTCAGAAAAATAATAAAGATGCTTGGAAAAATAAATCTTAAGAGGAAATATTAATGACTGGGAATGGGAATTTATCCAAAATAAAGAAGTCCAAACCAAGAAAACACAGTAGATTTTGAGGATTTCTGCATCAAGAAAAATAGTCAAATATTACCCATCTACACTTAGGTAAAAGATAATCTAGTAGTAGTATAAAGACAGAGTTTAGGTGTTCTGAAGTTACTAAGAATGTTACAAAGGGTTGCCAGATAATTGCCTTATTAAACCACCAAAAAAAAAAGCTTTATTGTGAAAGTTTTCAAAATAGTATTTTGAAAAATATATTTGACAGAAAAAACACTCATACTGCCATGTGATAAAATCATAAGTAAAACAACTGAATTGTACACTTAAAAGGGTGAATCTTATGATAGGTAATGATGCATCAATAAATTTATTTTAATCACATGAATTAAAAAAAACTACACAGCTAAAGTTAACTTTCATGACTTGATGGTACGAAAATGGAGACTCCATTCAATTTACTTCCATATATTTTCCAACATTTCTATAATAAGCATGCATTAATAGCTGACCATTAAACAACACACAGGTTAGATGTACCAGCCCTCCCTGCAGTGGAAAATCTGTGTGTAACTTACAATAGTTGGCCTTTTGCATCCATGGTTCTGCATCTACAGATTCAACTAACCATAGTTTGTGTAGTATTCATTTTAAAAAATAACGACTCACACAGTTCAACACTGAACTCATGCTGTTCAAAAGTCAACTATACTTACATAATAGACACTAAATTTACTAAAGTCTTTTACATGAAATAAAACCTTTTGCAAAGTAATAAACATGCAAAACAATATATGAATAAGTTTAAAATGCTTAGTTAAAATTCTATGTGCTAATAGTATAGGTATATCTTAGTTTTGGTATATAACTAAGATATACAACAATATAAGCAACTTTATAGAGTTAACTCAGGAAATTTTTGCCAATTTGAAAAACATAACATACAAATGAGGCATCTAGACAAAATGTTAATTCGTTAAAATTAAATGTGTCCTTGGGACTTCCCTGGTGATCCAGTGGTTAGGAATCCGCCTTCCAATGCAGGGTTCTCCGGTTCAATCCCTTGTCAGGGAACTGGGCAATTAAGCCCATGCACCCACAACTAGACAGGCTGCACGCCACAACTATGACTCGATGCAACCAAATAAGTTAAAAATACATTAATTACATTAAACACATCCGAAATATTCCTTAAATAAATTCAGAACAAAGTGTTGCCTACTAAGTAGAAACAGACAAAAAACAATTTCTAAGCAAGCTACATTGTAATACTTTAAACTTCTTGATTAAGCTTTAATTCAGTTAATGTATTATTTCTCAAGCTAATGAAACATAGTATATTGTAAAATAAAATATACTATTATATATATACTATATCTTGTGCCAACAGGAATCCTGCTAACCCTGGAGGAGAGGAAGCAGGGATAAAGGGCTTGAAGCTCCACCTCTTCAGCTTCCTCCAACCACTAGAGTAATCTTTGTAACCTTCTACCCAAAAAGATTTTAAGTCTCTTAAAAAGCGGGCGGGCAGAGGGATTTATATCTCAACCCCAGCACACTAGCTCAGATAACACCTGTCCACCAGAAATACTGGATATACGTTTACCTAAAATGTAAAACACTTTACCAAGGTGTGTGTGTGTGTCTGTATAATCTTAAAAGTACATCTTGATTCAAATTTTAATCCTCAAATTACAAAACTCTGGAGTCAAAAGTTCTAATTAAAGTCAGTGTGTTCAGGACATACCGAGTTCATTATCTTCTATGAATAATTTTCCACTAATTGCTAAGAAAATCAGAGATCTAGCAGGATTCATTTTCAGTTCTATTGGCAAATATGGTCAAACTCAAGACAACAATGAGCCAACTGCTTTCTCATTAAGCTCTCAGGGACTTGAAATAACTGAGAACACCATGATGCTTTAATTCAGCCTGTTCCAGAGCACAGACCACATTCATTTACAGACCCAAAATTTCCAAATACTATTAGCAACAGGGACTAGACATTTAATACGGAGTGAATTTTCCATTAAATAATGAAAAACATCTCCATTAGTAAAGTTTCACTACCAAACAAACTGAGGTAAAATGATTAAATCACTGTGGTGTAACACTAATCACACATCAGTAACACAAGAAGCCCTGCAAGTAAAATGATAGATCTCCATACAAGACATCTGATCACAGTTACGCAGGCTCCATTTCACATTACTGCCTTCAGAATCTTACAAAGTGGTAGCTGCTATTGCTGAAGACCAACTGAGTGGTTTATGGAACCCTTCATTCTGCCTCCATGGGACCATCACAAATGTTGCTCTATAATCCAACCCAGTTCAGAGTTACAAGCGCCTCCTGGGAGACAATTAGGTGACATGGGATTACACTCTGACTCTCTCTCCCCTGCACAGATCAAATATAGCCACAGAAATCATGAAGCTCTAGAAAGGCTAAATGGAAGAGAATACAGCACAAGTCTACCAGAATCTTTCATTGGCAATGATTATTGTACCTCAACTCATTGCTGACTACTAATACATTTAAATAAAAATTAGATTATCTAGCCTAACCACAAGTTACTTCACTATTGATTACCATTTCTATATTTTAGATGCTAATGAAAAAAGGAGAAATGAACCAAATGATTTAACAGCTCTTGAAAAGAATTAGTAGAAGGTGAAATTACAAGTCTAATCCAAGGATTTCATTATTTAGAATTTATATTTCAATAGAGTGATTATTCCATTAGTATGGATTGAGACAGAAAATAAAATATGTTTTACAGACTATGGTGTTGGTGAATGAAAATTTATTTCAGGAATTATACTGTTCTTTTGGATTTCTAACCAAACAGTGACTCTCTAATCTCTTGATCAAATGCCTTCTGTCTCTTTAATTAGAATTAAGAGAATATACAATTAGGAAGAGAAAACACTTAATTTCCATAAATATTATTAAAGCAAATTTACACACCTATCTCCTTCCAACTTTGGTATATCTGAGCAACTAGAGGAGTCTTCCAGCCATGCCAAAGTTGGTCTCCTGGATTCAACTGCCGAGCTTGGTTCTCCTGACAGAATAAGCTGTTGTACAATTGCTGGATCATACGCATTAATTTCAAACTTTAAGTGCACCTAAACAAATAAATGAAAAGCCTAAATTTACAACTGATTTTTTTTTCAGTTACTGATTTGTTCCTTCAAAATTAAAACATACCTTCATAAGTTTGGAAACATCCCATATACAGATCTTTCCTCGTTTTGTTGCAGCAGCTAAAAAGTGAGGGCAGCTCCCGGACCCAAAGCAAGATATTCGGTCAGTTCCATCCACGCAAGGAAACTGTGCAGGACTTGTTGCAAGAGTGACCGACAATGGTACATTCTGTGTATGCTCACCTTTCACAAATGGGCAGTTTGGGGAATGTCTCTCGTGTTCAGACCTTTACACAAATTAAAAAAGGGAAAGTTTACTAACCAACTAAGCTGTTAAGTCTGAAGAGAATTCTATGATATTTTTTCTTAAAAAAAAAAAACAACAATTAATTTAACCCTGAATATTCACTGGAAGGACTGTTGATGAAGCTGAAGCTCTAAAACTCTGGCCACCTGATACAAAGAGCCAACTCACTGGAAAAGACCTTGATCCTGGGAAAGACTGAAGGCAAAAGAAGTGGGTAGCAGATGATAAGACGGTTAGATAGCATCACCAACTCAATTAACAAGAATTTGAGCAACCTCGGGGAAATAATGGAGGACATAAAAGCTTAGTGTACTAAAGTTCACGGGGTCACAAAGAGTCAGACGGACATGACAGCAACTGAACAACTACAACATTCTTTAGTTAAAGACTCAAATACCAAAAATTTTCATTTTACTAAGATCACTGTAACATATTAACCACTCAGTTTAACAACACTGCACCTACAACTTACCTATGTCCATATATAAATCCTGGACAATTTGTAGTACAACAAGGTGTCTTACAAAATGCTTTCACATGGCATCTCTAGGCACATGACATTTGAAACGGATTCCGTCACAGCTAAACCTTAGAGTTTTTCCTCTTTCTAATTTCATCTGAGTTTTAACTTTTTAATTAAAATTTTATTTTAATAAGTGACATTTGACTGTCTAAAATATAGCAAAAGACACACTTCAGGCCTAATATCCAACCCCAGTAATCTCTGATCCCACCTCCAGACAGCCACTATTATACTCCTAAAATATTTTTATAAACTTACACCCATATATATACATACAGAATAAACAGAATTTTCTTTACTTTAAATAAACAGCTTATTATACAGTTTATTCTACAACAGCTTTCTTGATATAATAATGCACTGATGATGATTAATAGAGAATTAACTGTTTATTCCTTTAACTGTTGGATCAGTCAATTATATGAATGTATTTTATTTATCTAGTCCCCTCCCAAAAGGCGTGTAAGATTTCCCAGTTCTTCACTACAGCGACCATTCGTGTTGTGCATAAGACGTACCTGATAAAACGCATTATACAAATGTTTGCTATTATTACTATTTCTATTAGTAGAGCCTCAGGGTAATTATGTAAAAGTGAGGTTCCAATACATGATCTCTAATGTTTACCAATTTCTCAAATTTTATGTACCAGAACAGACTCCCTAGAATTACTTTAAAATTAGAAATGTAAATCATAAGGCCCTCCTTCCATGGACTCCCTATTGATGAGCTGCCCACAAAAGAACAGGCTGAACTGCTGAATTTAATCATGCTTTTAAAATTTATTTTGTCATAGCCTTCTAGTTTTCAGTCAGAGTATACTCCCATTCTTTGGCACTTCTCACATGTACAGACCTTGGGAAATCAAAGGCCTTAGAGATCCTGTATGCCAAGTGATATGACAGAGCACAGACAGCATTACCTCATTCTCTTAGAACAGAGGCAAAAATAGAGACGACAAATGGCAAGAGTGTTAACATACAGATCAGAAATGTGAAATATAGAAGCACTTAGCCTATTATGTTCAGCAAAGTCAAGACTCACCAAGGTTCATCAGTAGGTTCCCAACAAACGAGACACACACTGCAAGTGAAGCACATGGCTCTATCGTCTCCAGATGAGGCGGGCTGCAAATGTGCAAGGAAAGAGAAAAGGCTCATCAACATTAAAATAGCTTAATAAAAACTCTTCTAAATAAGTTCACAATTTTAGGTAAAACTCCATATTGAGGAAAAGAAAATTAGCCTATACTATTAGGCTTCAACAATGTATTTTTAATCCCCAAATGTTTATATATTTGCTGCTTTGTTTGAAAATGTGTTTCATCAGCAAACGAGCACTGAATCAAATATGCGGACACACAGCCTCAAACTCTGGTCCAGCATCTTGTAACTGTATTACTAAAGTATTTTAAACATAGTTAAGTATATAAGAGGAAAATAGTCTAACAGATTTATTTTGAAAAACTGAATTCTATGCTACTACATAAGCAAGGGTAAACATAATTTTTATGTTTAATAAAAAATAAAGTGAACATAATTCATGTAACATTCTTTAAGTAAGACACTTAGGACCAAATGACACACACACACATATACATAAATATATATATAAAATCAAAACCTGAACTGAAATATACCTTTGAAAACTAAAATTAACATTTTTGAGTAATTATTTTACTTAGTGCTTACATCTAAAGTGTAAATATATTTTTTAGAAGACTGAGACTAATCAGCCCCTAATACAGGTAGAAGATTCTAGAAAATCTATGATTTGATCTCTTTGAAAAAAATGGAATACAATGAACAACAGCTAAATGGAAAAAATATCAAGGTGTCACTTAACAGAGGCTGTTATATGAAATACCAAAAAATAAGGAAGAAGATAAACTATTAGGAAAAATATTCCTTATTCAATCCTTAATTTAGGGAAATAATTTCAATAATTCTAATACTAGCCAGTCTCCAAACAAATCTATCTTCAACTGGAAATCTGATGGACTTTGAATCAAATCTTCAAATATCTTGGTTTTCTGATAAAATATTTGTTTAAGATACTCCAAGAACCCTTCAAGATAATGAAGGAATAATTATTCTTAATATTCTTTACAACAATAATAATTCAATGTATCCAAAGTTTCATTTAGTTCCAAAATTAAATAAGCATGTCTTATGTAAACTGACATGTAATTATTAATTTCTTAGCTTCTTTAGCAATGGAAAAACACTGGTGAGCCAGTCAACATTACTCAGTTGAAGTTTCCTTTAATTGGTTTATTATGCCAATCTGAACTCATCTTTCATAACTTGCTCTACACTGGCTCCATGAAGTTTTCTATACTGTCCCGTTCTCATGTCTTTTTCTCACACTCATCCTTACACTGTACACCCTCCTCTTTTCCTACATAAAATTATGACTCTTTCCCTTAATTATTTCTCTTTCTACATTTCTTAATCAATTCTTCAATACATATGTATTCAAGGTATACTGCACTACCTGCACTGCTGCTTCCACAGCTGTCTGACACATGGGTAATTCGTGTTCCAATAAAATTAAAATTTCAAGAGTAACTCCCATGTACTGCTTTTATCACACTATCTTAACATATATACTCCTCTGTCACAAACGTGTAAGTCAAAACTGAAAAACACATTATCTAGAGAGAACACTTCTCGAGACACAAATCTGGAGAATACTGCCTGTCTGCTGATGATTATATATAAAAACAGATTAAATATAATATATATTAATATGTAATCTGCAAGAAAATAGTTATAAGGCATTAATTCAGTTATTATTCTTTCTTTTAACCTTTTCACCTTTCATACACAGTATGAGATATAGGAAATAGCCAGTTAGTATTATGATCAAAGAAAGGTGTAAGAACAAAACTCACATTACAGACACATAAGCACGGAGCCACGTACATAAAATAACATACATGTCTGAAAATGTATTAAACGTTGACAGTCTTACTAAAGGCTACAAAGTCATACTGAAAAACATTTTTCAACAGCCTATTTACCTGATGATAAAATCCAGCTTGAGCCATGGGATCTGGCTGTGCCCATCTATACCCTACATGAGGCCATGAGGTAAACGTCTCCCGTCTGTTAGCTTCACTATACATCAGTGATCTAAAGGTAAACATACTTTATGTAACCAAAGTTAGGCATCAAATTACAGTGACACTATTACTCACCACTTTAGAGAAAGCTTTTCGGATTATCAACAAAAACTGGGAATGTTTAATGACCAAGTTCAAATTTGAATTATAAATTTGAAATAAGTTTTAGGAATTTCCCATGAACAGAATAGGGAAAAAGAAACATGATAAGATGGCTGCTGCTGCTGCTGCTAAGTCACTTCAGTCGTGTCCGACTCTGTGCAACCCCATAGACGGCAGCCCACCAGGCTCCACCGTCCCTGGGATTCTCCAGCCAAGAACACTGGAGTGGGTTGCCATTTCCTTCTCCAATGCATGAAAGTGAAAAGTGAAAGTGAAGTCCCTCAGTCGTGTCTGACTCTTTCCAACCCCCTGGGCTGCAGCCTGCCAGGCTCCTCTCCATGGGATTTTCCAGGCAAGAGCACTGGAGTGGGGTGTCACGGCCTTCTCCAGATACGATGGCTACAACAGATAATTCCACGGGTAGACTAAATTAACCAATGTTGCATAATAGCAATCAAAGAGCAGAGAATCTGAAAATGTAGAGGCACAGAACCCTATGCTTTCATCAAGTGACAAGTTTTGCATAAATGGATAAAACCACAGCCAAAGGAATGGTAGTTTTACCCCAACCATATTGAAAAAGTATATTCTAGTTTAAGTTTTTTTTAGGTAGAAAGCAATTTTTATGTTCTTTCTCCAAGAAATCCTTTTGCAGGAAATCTGAACTTTTCAGGGGATTATAAAAAAAAAGGAAATCTTCACATGTTTTCATTAACATAATTAGCTCATTGCAACTGAACCTGCAACAACAATACCAGAATATCTTATTAAAAGAGACTATCAAAATGAGAAAAAGTCCACACAGCTTCAAATAAGAAAGGACCAGTATGCAAAGTTCCTTTTCCTAACATAGAAGAAAACTGATTCAATAAAAAAAAAAAAGTGGTAAAAATTCATCACTATGAGACCAGAAAAATACTTTTTAAAAAATTCTTCCCTTAAATTAGTACATGGTTTCCTGTAATACTGCTAATGAGATTTAGGTTTAACTCATAGTTGTGTCCTGATTTGGAAAAAAAAATAATTGCTTGATCAGGCTACAGACATCTTCATGTTTTCAGAACAGAAAATCTGTCCACTTAAGTTATACTACCAAGCAAAACAGCAATAGCATCCAGAAGACCCTTACTTAAACCTCCAACAGACTTCAGAGTTCAAGGTTTTTCATAAGGGTTCCTAGAATCATATTTAATGAAATAAAAACCACAGACTACATCAAAATTAGTATTTTGAGACATTTTCACACTCCAGAAACACTGAAAATCCCATCTAATGAATGCATTTTCTAAAACAAACCATTCACCACAGCTTACACTAATTTCTTTAGAAAGTTTCCTACTGACTGCAAAGAAAATAGCTCTGAAATTATAATCTAAAGATAGGCTGGGCTCTCAGACAAGAAACATTGATTCCTTCCTTTTTTCCTCTTATCCAGAAATATTGCAAAGAATATTTTAATGATAGCCAAAGACATCACATGACAGTTAAGATTAAAAAGGGCAGTCTCTACATTTTGCCCAAAAGTTAGAGACAGCAGGGTTACTATGGAATATAAAAATATTTCCCAAATGTTAACAACCTACAGAAGTTACTTACATAATAAAAGAAAGCACTTAACAAAAAAAGGGCAACTGATTAAGCAGTTTTGGTTTACAAAAGGATAACTAAAAAATATTGCAAACTAATATAAGAGAATATGGGAATTCCCTGGTGGTCCAGTGGCTGGAACTCCACAGTTTAGCTGGTGAGAGCCCAGATTCAATCCCTGGTTGGAGAACTAGGATCCCACAGGCCATGTGGAACAGCCAATTAAAAAAAAAAAAAAAAAAAAAAGAGTTATACTTAAGATAACAGAAGTTAAAGGTTAACTCATTCACTAATATTTTTGTTACATTGGCATGTACTCTTTATAAATGTACTTCAGAAAACAACATGAGCAGTTAAATTCACATTCAATGAAAAAGTGAAAATGTAAAATGTTACATGGGAAAGCAAATGTGAACTTAACAAAATCGCTAAATGTAGTAACTCAGCAAAATGTTTCTAAACTTCAGTACTGATAAATATTATCTCAAATAAAAATCACTTAAATTTTTCAATGAATGCACTACTGACTTTTAGTTTTCTATAAAGCATAACTCCCAAGAAATCTCTATTGAAGAAAATAATAACTGAGGTATGACTTTTTCAAACACTTTAAATCCAGGGCAGGCAGCATAAAAACCTTAATTCGAAACTGCCCTAGAAAAACAAGAGACAAAAAGCCCACAAAATGGCCCTTGAGTGCTTTTTTAGCTCTGCCCATTCTTTAAGAATATTTATCTATTTGGCTGCGCTGGGTCTTCGTTGCGGCAGGCAGGGTCTTTAGTTGCAGCAAGCAAACTCTTAGTTGTGGCTTATGGGATCTAGTTCCCCCGAAAAGGGATCGAACCTAGGCCCCTTGCAGGGGTAGCTCAGAGTCACAGCCCCTAGGCCACCAGGGACATCCCTTAACTCTGTCCATTTTTTAAGTAGGAAATAATATATGGCTCTTATATTCAAATTCTGGGACAGTGTTTTAATTTACCAAAATTTATGCCAAAGGTCACAAAATTCATCAAGGCAAAATAATTCTTATATACTGAATAATTATATATAATATATATTACATATTGAATAATTATAATATTAACGACTCAAATATTTACTAAGCAAGTCAGTTCAGTTCAGTTCAGTTCAGTCGCTCAGTCGTGTCCGACTCTTTGCGACCCCAAACCTAGAATTTAAAAAATAGAGCTTCATAATCCTCTTAAACACTTTCCAGGCACCAAAAGAAATTGTTTAACAACAGCAATTCAAGTAGTTTACTTCATTTCAGTTTTTTGATCAAAATAAAAATCTGAGTGATTTTCAAAACTATTTAAAATCATAATCAAATTTACAGTTATTCTGTTAATCAAAACACTAATCAATTCAATGTTACTGTCACATCTCTTTATAAGCAAGTTCATACCTGTCCACAGAACGGCCCGGCCCCACCCCAAGTTCTGGACGCGCACTAGGTAAGAGGTAAGACAATCTGTCCATCACTGAGGAAGCCACAGGTAAGGCAGCAACATTTTGATTGATTTTCTTAAGTTCATTCACAATGGCACTGGCAATGGACTTCAACACATGATGAGGAAGATGAAATGTAACTGTGGCCCACTGAAAGAAAACGGCAGTGTAAGCAAAAGAAAACATACTCAATAGTTTCTACCAAAACCCTGATTTATACATTATAAGATAAATAACTATTTATAGTCTCAAGTCAGTTTACTCCATTAACTTATAATTCAAAGTAAGAACCTGCAATTACATAAAAGATCAAATTAACCATCCTGAAAAAGAATGTTTAGACCCAGATGAGAGAGAAAGGACTCCTACGTTGTTTCTAGACCTAATCTGTTCATAGATTCAGAGCCTTTTGGTTGAAAGGGAGTCCAGATTCCCTTGAGAAAGGATCTCACAATGATGCCCCAACTCTCCACTGTCAATCATACCCCAAGCCCTCCTCAAAGGCACCTGTGCACATTCCCTATAGTCACTGTGCACTTGGGCATGGAAATGCTGTGTGATATTCCAGGCACTACAAGAGAGGAACACTGAACTAACCTAAAACAGCACTGTGGTCCATTAATCAAAGTGGAGACTTATGATGGTGAAGTGACTACTGGAATTTGGCCCAAAGCTGTCTCAGGGAGCTCTGTGGATCCTCAGATCTATCTTGTAGCTATCTCTCTAGCTCCCAAACATATAACTGGAAGAGAAATAGAACAGGCAACTAGAAAAATCCCTACACTGTTCTTCTGATCCTCCTGGACTACTAAAGGAAAAAAGGTCAAGCAGGAGCCCCTAGAACTTTCATTTTTTTCCTACAAAGCTACTAAACTACAGCAATACCACATTCTGAGGAAATTTATGAGATTAATGTCACATTAACAGACCTGACAGAGGGGTAATCAAACAATCTCAACTTCATTTAACTGACCCACCGGTCCATGCAAAACGTAAATGGATCTTGAAGAATGACCGTGGATTGTAAAATCAGGTGGACTTCAACTGCAGCTGTATTTCAGATGAACTATTTTTACCGAAGCAAATTAACAAATCCCTTGATATTTGGTAGGCTGCTACAATTCTGTCAAATACCTTTTTGTCTACACTAATTTTAAGGGCCATCCAAAAGTAAGCTGCTTTTACCTGGCAGAAACAAATCTGCAGTCTTACCCTAGGACTCATGCTCTTTACCAAAATCTAATCTGCAGGGATCCTGATCAACCCAACATCCTGCAGATCAGCACCTTGGTCTACTGTATTAGTAACACCCCAGTAACTGGTCCAGATGACGGGTAAGGAGCAAGGACCTTAAATGCCTTAGTAAGACACATGCAAGCCAGAGAGAATCAATATCCCCAGAAAAACTAAGGGTCCTAAAATCTCTGTGAAGTTTCTAGAGGTCCAGTAGGCTAGGCATGTCAGGATGTTTCCTCCAAGGTGAAAGAAAAGTTGCTACAACAATTAAGAAGAGGCACAATGCTCAGTGGGCCTAACTAGACTTTGGATCCAGTGTTCAGCATATTTGAAAATGTTGCTGTAACTCAATTATCAAATAGTACATGATGAAACTCCAGTACTTTGGACACCTCATGCGAAGAGTTGACTCGCTGGAAAAGACTTTGATGCTGGGAGGGATTGGGGGCAGGAGGAGAAGGGGATGACAGAGGATGAGATGGCTGGATGGCATCACTGACTCAATGGACGTGAGTCTGAGTAAACTCCGGGATTTGGTGATGGACAGGGAGGCCTGGCGTGCTGCGATTCATGGGGCTGCAAAGAGTCAGACACGACTGAGCAATGAACTGAACTAAACAGAATAAGAGGTTCCTCAGCACACCCAGGCTGAATCATAGGATGCTCTACCATGTGTATCTTGTGAGCATAGTCAATGACACTAGAAGTATCTGCTCCAAGTAAAGATGCTGTAGGGAGTCTCTGGGACAATAATGTAGCAGGATGCTAACACAAAACCATGCCTCTCCTGTAAACAATTCTTCTCCTCTTGAGAAACAGCTCCTGGCCTCTTAGTAGTTAGTTCTCATAAAAATGTGTCTACCCGTGGGACAAATATGCGTGCAACCAGAGCTGTCCATCACAAACTAGGTGTTGTCTGATAAACCAAACCGTATTACTGGGCATGAGAGCTAGTATTCATTAAAAGGATTGTAAGAAACCAATCTTGAGAAAGTCCAAAAGGCAATTCAATTTTGAACCAGCTGAATAATCAAGGAGCTGAGATTTCTACAATACCTATTCTGACAACAGTTCCTTTCTCATTCCACACTGATGGCTTCACAAGCAACTCCCTATGATGGGGTAACTGAGGAAGAAAACCTTTAGATCTGAAATACAGATGGTTCTCAACATTATGAAAGTGCCATACCAAAGTGGATGGCTGCAGCACCACAGTCCCAATCAGGACAGGGATGAAGGCAAATCTTTTCAGTGGGCAGAACTTCAACCAGTACATTGAACTGTTCTCTTTGCCTGGATTGAGAGGTGACCAGAAATAAAGGTCCTCACTGATTAATGGACAATGGCTAACGTTTTGGCTGGATGTTCAGACATCTGGAAAGATCAGGATTGGAAGACTGTTAACAAGGAAGTCAAGGGTAAAGGTCTAATGACAGACCTCTCCAAATAAACACAGTATGAAAATATTTGTGAAATACGTGAATGCTTATCAAAAGGCATCCATTATAGAAAAAATGGGCAAATTATACACAGTATATGAATGTCACTCACTCTTTGCCATAACCACTCCAGTGCTTACTCAATGAATCTATATGCAAAATGCCACGGTAAAAGAGACAGAGGGTATGCACAGGTCCAACACGAACTTGCTCTCACCAAGACTAAGCGGGCTAACTGCAGGCCTGCCAATAGCAGACACCAAAGTTGAGTCACCAATGGCACACCGTTTTCCAGAAGAACCAGCCAATTACCTGACTGCAGGTTGATTATATTAGATTTCTTCCATTTTGGATTAGACAGCAATTTTGTCTTTACTGTAGACAAGTATTCTGACTGTGCATTTATCTGTTCTGCCCACAAGGCTTCTGCCATAATATTAAACCACTACAAAGTATTCTATACAACTTTGCTTTTTGCTTCTCAGTGAGGAACCAGAGATCAAATTGCCAACATCCGCTGGATCATGGATAAAGCAAGACAGTTCCAGAAAAACATCCATTTCTGCTTTATTTACTATGCCAATGCCTTTGACTGTGTGGATCACAATAAACTGTGGAAAAGTCTGAAAGAGATGGGAATACCAGACCACCTGACCTGCCTCTTGAGAAATCTGTATGCAGGTCAGGAAGCAACAGTTAGAACTGGACATGGGACAACAGACTGGTTCCACATGGGAAAAGAAGTACGTCAAGGCTGTATACTGTCACCCTGCTTATTTAACTTCTACGCAGAGTACATCATGAGAAATGCTGGGCTGGAAGAAACACAAGCTGGAATCAAGATTGCTGGGAGAAATATCAATAACCTCAGATATGCAGATGACACCACCCTTATGGCAGAAAGTGAAGAGGAACTAAAAAGCCTCTTGATGAAAGTGAAAGAGGAGAGTGAAAAAGTTGGCTTAAAGCTCAACATTCAGAAAACGAAGATCATGGCATCCGGTCCCATCACTTCATGGCAAATAGATGGGGAAACAGTGGAAACAGTGTCAGACTTTATTTTGGGGGGCTCCAAAATCACTGCAGATGGTGACTGCAGCCATGAAACTGAAAGATACTTACTCCTTGGAAGAAAAGTTATGACCAACCTAGATAGCATATTGAAAAGCAGAGACATTATTTTGCCAACAAAGGTCCGTCTAGTCAAGGCTATGGTTTTTCCTGTGGTCATGTATGGATGTGAGAGTTGGATTGTGAAGAAGGCAGAGCACCAAAGAATTGATGCTTTTGAACTGTGGTGTTGGAGAACACTCTTGAGAGTCCCTTGGACTGCAAGGAGATCCAACCAGTCCATTCTGAAGGAGATCAGCCCTGGGATTTCTTTGGAAGGAATGACACTAAAGCTGAAACTCCAATACTTTGGCCACCTCATGTGAAGAATTGACTCATTGGAAAAGACTCTGATGCTGGGAGGGATTGGGGGCAGGAGTAGAAGGGGATGACAGAGGATGACATAGCTGGATGGCATCACTGACTCGATGGACGTGAGTCTGAGTGAACTCTGGGAGTTGGTGATGGACAGGGAGGCCTGGCGTGCTACAATTCACGGGGCTGCAAAGAGTCTGACATGACTGAGCGACTGAACTGAACTGAAGAAAGCACTTCAAAGGTGAGGGCAGGGCTTGGGGGTGGGGAGGTAGGGGAAGAGGTAGAGGCAACAATGGGCTCTTGCCCCATGAAACTGAACTGTCTTACTGTGGTGTCTTACAGAAGGAGATGACCTGACAAAAAGGTGTGGGCCCTTCCAAAGACTCATTTTCAGTACTAATTGGGAGAGATGCTTGAAAGTCTGGAGTTCTAACATTACAGGATTATGTATATGCTTTCAATCAACAAAAAACACATAATATAGTTTCTCCCAGCAGGGTTGCTATTATACTTAATAATCCATTTACAGCTCTTTTTTCTTTTAAGCTTTAGGCTCTAGAGGTATTGTGACAAGGAAGGAATGTTCCACCAAGGGTATAACAATGGTTGCAATGAATTAGGTGTTAACACTGCTATCCAGCAATTTTGGGTTCCTCTTGTCACTGAGATCAAACCAGTGAATCCTAAAGGAAATCAACCCAGAATGTTCATTAGTAGGACTGATGCTGAAACTGAAGCTCCAATACTTTGGCCACCTGATGCAAAGAGCCAATTCATTGGAAAAGACCCTGATGCTGCTGCTGCTGCTGCTGCTGCCGCTAAGTCACTTCAGTCGTGTCCGACTCTGTGCAACCCTATAGACAGCAGCCCATCAGGCTCCCCCGTCCCTGGGATTCTCCAGGCAAGAACACTGGAGTGGGCTGCCATTTCCTTCTCCAATGCAGGAAAATGAAAAGTGAAAGTGAAGTCGCTCAGTTGTGTCTGACTCTTAGTGACCCCATGGACTGCAGCCTGCCAGGCTCCTCCCTCCATTTTTCCCAGGCAAGAGTACTGCAGTGGGGTGCCACTGCCTTCTCCACTGATGCTGCTGCTGCTAAGTCGCTTCAGTCATGTCCGACTCTGTGCGACCCCATAGACGCCAGCCCACCAGGCTCCCCCATCCCTGGGATTCTCTAGGCAAGAATACTGGAGTGCTGGCAAGACTAAATGCAAAAGGAGAAGGGGGTTACAGGATGAGATGGTTGGATGGCATCACCGACTCAATGGACAGGAGTTGGAGCAAACTCCGGGAAATAGTGGAAGGACAGGGGAGCCTGCTGTGCTGAAGTTTATAAGGTCGCAAAGAGTCAATCAGACACTACTTAGCAGCTGAACAACAATATACATTAAATCATTATGCTGTATACCTTAAAAAAAAAAATCACACTGTACAACAACAACTTGTCACTAAATCATCAGACAATGTGGGTGGTAATTCTATTAGTTAATATGATTAAAACTGCAAGGGAAACTGGATTGATGGAAGTAAGGAGAATTTAATTACAATCCAAGAGATTCTCCAGGGTGCCTCTAAGCTCTTCCACATCCAGTATACAAGAGTGAAAGGACAATTACAACAACTTAGCACAGCACTACAAAGGATCTGAATCCTGCAAGAGTGAAGACTTAGGTCACTTGACGGTATAAAGACACCTGACCTTAACATGGCTGGTTAAGGACAAAGGGAGTATGGAATAGCTAGAAGTAGACTGTAAATATCAAGAATATCATCTTTATATTATACACAATTATAGATCTGAGAGATATGGTAACTATATATATTTTCTTCTCATTACATAAATGATGGATGAAGATTTAGATAAAGACACGGAGAGGTAAGTCATTATTTTACAGAAGAATTGTTTGTTGTAGTTAATTTAGTGTTTAGGTTTAGATGGGTTTAATTCAGGTTTAGTGATCAGGTAGCACAGCTCTATTACCTAAACACTTGAAACTATAAATTTTAAGAGTAGCTAATATCACCTACAGATGGATGAAATATCTTTTGAAACTTTGTGTCTGCCTGTTCTGGGGACAGGGTGAGACAAATCTTCATTTTGCCTTTAGGAACAGAGCCTCTTGTTAAGTAAAAGCATAACATTTTTGTTGCACGAAAGTTCACACGCGTATAGATGGTATGTATGGAGATGATGAGTAGCCAAAGGAGCAGACTGCCAGTTGTTAACCTGCTGTCTCTCAGGTCCAAACCTACCCTTTCCTCTCTTCTCGGTCATGCTGGGGCTGGGATACTATAAACTATTATTTCTTCTTTATCAACTAGTTTCCTGACTGTCAAGTTCTGACAAAGGAACCCAGGATGGAAACTGGAAAGCATGATAGGGGAAAAAGACTTGCTTCTTGCTAAATTACTTGTCACTGCTGTCAACATCATGCTAGCAAAGGATCTGGTGGCAGCAGTTGACTCCTCTGATCTTCAGAAGTTTTTCTGTTCTGTTTTCTCAGCACTCTGAGGACCAGTCTCACATACCTCCCTCAGAGGCACTAGCATCAGCCAAGTAGCACCTCTCTTCAGAACTCTGAGTCTCAGTCCATCAGGCTCCAAGCTCCTGAGGCACCTACTGGATAACAACTCCACCTCAGGAGTCCAAAGTCCCAGATCCAAGAGGTTCTTTACTTAAGTTTTTAAGGATCTAGGTTCTAAAACCTGAACATCTTGTTCCTTCAGACCAAAATGAGTCCTGCTTCCCACAGTTACCATCTGTGTTACCTCAGGGTTTTGTTTTCACTTTTTTGGTTCTCATACACATGTTAACTCAATTTCTCACAATAACTTCTCTCTGCTGAAATGCACAACATGGTTTCTGTTTTTACTAAATAAAACGTTCCACTAATGGAATTAAGATTCATAAAATCATGGTGAATTTATAAAATACACTTCAATATAAATATTAGGAAGAATGCAGATGATATATGAGCACTGATATGAAAATATCCTCAATATACATTCTTCAATGAAAAAAAGCAAGGTATGCTATAATCTGAATGCTTATGTCCCCACAAAATCCATCTGCCAAAATTCTAACCCAAAGGGGGAGTCTATTAGCAGGTAGAGCCTTTGGAAAGAAGGTGATTAGGTCATGAGGGTGGAGCCCTCTTTTATAAAAGGCTCCAGAGAGATCCCTTGCCTTTTTCATCATATAAGAACACAATGAGAAGGTACCAGCTATATCCCAGAAAGGACTTCACCAAAAGAAATCCCACTCATCATAGCAGTCCAAACAGACTAAGCAGTCCAAACAGTACATCACAGCATTTTAGTTTAATTTCAACTGCCCTTGAGAAAGATACTTACAAAGGCAAAATTGTTTTAGAAAACAGCTTCTACTTTATATGCTTCAATATAAAAATTGTATATGTATTACATTTATAATTTTTTTTACAAATCTTAAAAGAAAAATGCAGAAGAATTAATGAAATATAGCCAAGGATTTAATTCAAAGCACTATCTTCCACCATAGTCATCAGTGCAAGGGAGAACAGAGAAAGGCAAAAGTATGGAAATGTTCTTTCTGTTATAACCGTAAACAAAGTAATTTTTTTTTTAACTTCTTACCTTAGCAACTTTGTGGTTTGCTGCAGTCTCATGAGATGTATTTTTCAAACCATCTTTGAGCTGTGTGATGAACAAATCATAACCCTCCGTACTAGAAACATCTACCTTTTCTAAACATGCCGATAAGAGCTGTTGTGCCTAAATAAAAAAAGATCACAAAAGATTAACCATATCAAAAATGTTTAATTCAGCTTCTTACACAAATATTTTAATTCTGAAAGGTACTATATGAAAATTTACTACTTCTACTTTTTTTAAACAAACTTAGCTAACCAAATAATGATTTGCAAGGCTGTTACAAAATTAAATGAGATATAGCAATGTCCTCAGCATAGTACCACATAGTAAAGTCTCCATACATGGAAGTTTTTATAAACCAAAGCCAGACAGAAAAAACTGGACAAGCTGAAACTATAAACAAAAATAATAGAGATAAAAGTTGAAGACAAATGTAAAGTCCCTCAGTGAGCTTTACAATGTAATACCGTAAGAGAGGTCACTCATTAAATCATCAGGTAATTTTTAAAAAGCCCTTTGCATTGTTACCCACGTATTCAATATGAACTACATTAAGAGAAATATATGGTCAATATATAGAAAAGAACACATCCACACTAATCCAACCAAACCCAGGACCACACACTTTAGGCAAGACAGTGAGAAACCAATGTGATGCAGGAAAGGGTACCTGGGATGGTGGAAGAACTACAAACAGTATTACATGAACAAGACAACTATAATTATTTGTGTAAAAAGAAAGAAAACCAGCAACAGACATCACGAGCTGGCAAAGTGGGAGAGGTGGCAGAAGTTGGCTAAACATCTAGCTAAATATTGACTTCAGGGTCCATTTTACATAAATGTTTAACTATTTTATTGTAATTCTGTAGTTCCTTTTAAAACCCAATGGTTTGATACCATCTTTCATTGTATACTACAATGTAAAGAAGATATCAGCTTTATTAATTTATCACCAGGTCTACTTTCCTTAAAGTAGGAGGGGAAAAAATATTCAATACAAGTAGAACTAATTGTAATTAATTTTCTGTCCAAAGATTTTAACATGCCCCCAGATCGAGATATTCTTATGACAAAAAGACTACTCTGTTTTCAGAGATCAGAACTTCAGCAAATGCTTTCAATATTAACATACTAGATGACTGTGATATGACCCTGACCCATACAGTAACACTTTGCATGTCTTAAAAATGGGAAATAAGCTATACTGATTTTATCAACTAATCATATCAATCCACCAAACACAAAACAGTTAAAAATCAACAAATTGGGATAAAGACAGAAATAATATCTCACTTTTAGGGGGAATACAACATTATAATCTCTTATATTTTTAAGATGATTTAAAGTCTGATAAATCTGAAAAATACAGTTTTAAATTATATGATATGAACAAAAGGATTTAAGTTAGGATACACTTATAAATTAATTAATAAATATGTAACACAAAAATATATATGTTGAAATTTTAATCTGGAATTGTTAACACACATGTTACATAGCCAAGATTACAGGTTGTCCATTAATATTTATTTCTTCTTTTTTAATATTAAAGAAAAAAACCACCTCAGCTTAATGTGGCTATATGACTAAATTCTGGCCAATGAACTAACTGAATATGAAAAGGGCACATGTGAAACAGTTTGTAAAACAGAATAAGAAAAATGAAGGAGTGGGTACAGAGAGAAGGAAAGGATGAGGGAGGGAGGTAAAAGGGAAAGGAGGAAAGGAAGGGCAGGTAATGCCAGTGTGCTCCCTGGCCTTTTGTCCTCCCTTTCCTTAAAACTGGGAAGTAATGAGACTTGAAGCAGCAGTCTTGGACTCAAGAGATGGAAGCTAAGTGTTCCAGTAAGCAAAGTTGTTCCTATACTTGTCCTTGTACTGTTACTAGGAAAAAGCTATCTTGTTTAAGCCATTGTATTTTGGGGTTTCTGTTAAAGTGGTTTAACCTGTACAATTCACAATTCCTTGTTTTTATAGGGGTATGTAGATAATATCCTCAAAGGACAATCTAATTTTATTTAACGACTAGTAAGTCTGAAACTACATTAAGTAGAAAAGCATACTGACACTTATTTCAACTTACCTCTGTGACAGGTAATTCAAGCTGAACCACATCATCTTGCTTTGAAACTGGAGTTTGCAGAGCAGTGTCTAACAACAAGATTCCATTAAGGTCCTTCCTACACCCTACTGCATAATCATCCACAAAAATAACTTTATCCACGGCAGATATATACTGACATTTCACCTGTCCACCTGGTTTAGCTGTTAAAAGAACAAAAATTCAACACTGAAGATTTTAAGACCAATAGATCTTTTAAAATAAATGCTTACATGGCAACTAAATACCTTATATAATCTTTGACTAGGAAAAGATTCTCTAAAGGGCATTATTAGAACTGATTAAATTGGAATATGTACTATAGCTTAAAGTAACAATATGAAATTATCAGAACTTGAAAACTATATTGCTGTTATGAAAGCGAATACCATTGTTCTTAGAAATAAACACAGAAATAGTAAAAGATAAAAGGATATGATATATGCAACCTATTCACAAGTGAGCAAAAGTAGTATGAATGTATACATGAGGGAATGATAATCAAATGTGGTAACATTTAAAATTAGTGGAACTTAGTAAAGGTTATAGGGAAGTTCTCTGTATTACACTACTTCAAAATAATTTGTTTTGAAAAAAATTTTAAATATCCAATACTATACAACTTTGTACATCAACTATACTGTAATTAAATAAATATTCAGTATTTTTTTACATCTTTCCCCCCTTCCCCTACAAAAGTCATTAAGCATAAAGTCAATGTGGACAGTTTCTAGGTAATGACCTCAAAAGTTCTTTTGGGCTTTTATACCTAAGATATGCTTCCCACGTGGGAAGATGGCTTCCCAGTCCCAAGTGGCGCTAGTGGTAAAGAATCCGTCTGCCAATGCAGGAGACGGAAGAGGCATAAATTCAATCCCTGGGTCGGGAAGGTTCCTTGGAGGAGGAAATGGCAACCTATTCCAGTATTCTTGCCTGGGAAATCCCACGGACAGAGGAACTTAGCAGGTTATAGTCCATGGGGTTGCAAATAGTCAGACACGACTGAGTACACACACATACATATCTGAGATAAAACTATGGAAGATGGCTATAACCTAAGAGAACGAGCAAAGTCTCTTAGTTCAACTACCACTGAAAAACCACAGTCAACTATTACTGAAGATCAATGTCCTCTGAAGCTTCTGCTGAATCAGTATCCAGAGTATTTTAATAGGAAATGAATATACTAACCATAAAATTTATCAGAATAAATTAAGAGTAGAATTTCAAGGAGTATTACAAAAGATAGTAAAACACAGAAGCTTTAAATATAAACACAAAAAGCACAATTTGGAAAAGATAATACTGATTTCTACATTTTAATTTATAAGAAGACTAATGTTAAACACTGTCATGAATACAGTCTCTATAAAAAGACTTGAAAAAAAATGACCAACTGTAAAATTTAATTGTACTAGTGAAGAAACTTCTCTGTGGGCAAGTAATTCTGCCACCAGTCAGTACACCTTATTCTAAACTCCCACCACAGGTCTACAGAACATTCCTGATCTCAGCACTGTTATTGCGCAGTAATACAAAAGCAGCAAAGAGATAAACCAGGGTCCTACTCATCAATGTCTAGGACAACTATAAAACATGTTATAATCAATGAATATTAGTGTTAGTTTTCTTAATCTCAGATTATTATAGCTCTCTCATCTTGGAGGCATTACAAAACTGATTAGAAACTTATTCATTATCTACATAAAACAAAGAAAAATTCATGGAATTTCTATAGTTCATTCTCAGATCTATCTATGTCAGCATATAGAAAAACAATCCCTGTAATACAATAAAACAGGAATATTTACCTACCACTTCTCATCTCTAGGTAAAACCACAAGAAATCATACAAATTATAGGAACTCAGAGTAAAATTATGTAGGAATTTTAAAACAGAATATTCCTTTTTTTATAGAGGTTTTTGGTTCACAGGAAAATTCAGCAGAAGGCAGGGATTTCCCATACGTGCCATGCCTCCCACACATAACTGTAAAATTAAAAAAAAAAAAACAAAAAACTACAAACTGTTTTGTTTTAGGGATAGGTCATTAGGTAAGGAACTATAAAAACCATTATTTTGTTAAAACTTTTACAGAGGTATAAAATGTGAAAATCTACACCAGGGTTTTCAGCTGAGTTTCCATGCAACCCCAGAATTCAATAATCATGACAAAAAAAAAAAAAACACAGTTTTTTTAATTTCTTACACTATATAATATTAGCACTCAAAGTAATGCACAGTGACCAAACAGCCTTATTGGCAATGACTTCAGAAGTCTTTTAGGCCCACAGAGCGTGTAATAGGACCATGTTTATTCAGATGAGTCCATTCCCAGTATTTTTGACCTGAGTTACAAAAGGCCATTTGTAAGCAGTGACTGACTTGCTACACTGCACAGCAGAAGGCAGTAAACTGATTATCGGTCATACTACCCTAGCCTAAAGGCTCTCTGAGCTCATATGACCTCTGTTTAACTAATTACACCTGCGAAGACCCTGTTCCTAAATAAGGTCACAATCTGAGGTTCCCATGAGCACATGAATTCTGAGGGAAGATTATACAACCCACCACAGACTCTCTGAATCTTTGACTCAGCCTGAGAATTTTATTTCAAGAAAAAGAGCTCTGTTAATGTAGTCGCACAGAATGCTCAAGATTTTATTTACATCTATCCCTAAACAAATTCTAGATTTCTGTGAAGAACAAATATCCTTCAATGAACAAAGAACATTTTAGGGAACTTTTCATTGTCTTAACATGTTCGAGCAAGTCTTTTTTACCTGACAAAAAATAAGACCAAGGACACAAACTCTCTACTTTGGGAAAAAAATGAAATCCATGTGTACTTAAGTGCGACCCAGAACTGAGTATTTGTACAGCTAAAAAAAAAATAAAAGATAGATTTCACAATAGGAGGTAAAAAAAATCAACATTTATTTTCAGTTATAAGAATAACAATTTTAAGTGCATAAAGGTTCATAAAAGAGATGAAGAAACTAAGAAACCTATGTCTGAGCTCTCAGTAAGAAAATATCTTTTCAAAATCTCATATGAAATTATATGTTAAATTGTACTTTCATTTATATTTCTTTGTTTCATGGTTTTGGAAATATTACTATGGAACACTGTCAACAAATTTTAATGCTGCAAATAACATTAATTTTAAAAAACTTATAACCTATATTTAAACTTCCAAGGCTACCTTTAAAATAAACAGAAATTTATAGTTTATTTGCCCTATGAGTTTAAAATGTCTGAAAATAGATTTCTCAAAGAAAGAAGAGCCATGCTTAACTAATGTTTTAAGTTTTTGAGGAAAATCAGCTAGGAAGTCATTTTTCAGTTTTTAAATAGAGGGGGAAAACTCTCACACCCACTCATACCCATTCTATATTGTACCTTGTTAGAAGACAATTGTAAAATTACTTTGAACCCTACACAGATAAAGTTTAAAAAGAAATTCAAGCAGAAAATTTAACAGAAGAAACACTCAAACTTCTTCCAGCTATACCAGATATAAGCAAACTTCCTATAAAAAGATCAATAGTATTCAAGGCCTCATAAGGAACACTCAAATTTCCTCCAACTATACCCGATTATCAGCAAACTTCTTATAAAAAGATCAACAGTATTTAAGGTCTTCTCTCACAGTTACTCAACTCTGCCACTGTACTATAAAAGAAATATTTATTTACTTTAGTAAATAAATGGATGTAGATGTATTCTAGTAGCATTTATTTATGAAATCAGGAGACAGGCAGGTGGCAGGCCATAGTTTGCAGATTCCTGACTGACACTAATGACTTGCATTACTACAGATTTTCTTTGGGAACAGGAGAAATTTCACAAAAATAATAAGTTAAAAATTCACAGCCAGACACAAAAAGCTGTTGAAACTTAAAACTAACAAAGAAAAATCTTGAAAGCAACCAGAGGATATGTTACCTACAGGTAAGTAATAGCTACAATAAAAGCACGTTTATCATTTAAAAATCATGGACTTCACTTGGCATTGAACAATTTTTAAAGTACTGCGAAAAAGAAATTCTATCCAACAAAAAAAAATCCATCAAGAATAAAGGTGAAATAAAGACATTCTCAGATGAGGGAACACTAACTAGAAATTCTGCCAGCAAACCTGCTCAGAAAGAATCACAAAAAGAAGTTCATCAAAGAGAAGGGAAATTATTTCAGAAACAGTGTATCAAGAATGAGGGAAGAGCTACAGAAATGGTAAATATCTGGGTAAATATAAGTGATGATTCTCCAACTCAGTCTTTTAAATGTATTTGATATCTGAAAGCAAAAATTCCTACAATGTCTGATATTCTTCAATTGCACATATATATAATAAATAAGTCGATTATAACTTAAAAGAGGAGGCTACCATAGGGTGATATGGTTTCTACATTCCACTTAAAGTGGTAAAATACTGATTCTAAATAGACTAAGAGGAAAATATATATTGCAATCCTTCAAGTAACTATGAAAACACACAAAAGCAACAGATAAGGTTAAAAAAAAAAAAAAAGCCAAAAAAGCAGAAGGAGAAAACATAGAGAAAAAAAGAGGAAACAAATAATAAAATGGAGCATCTAAACCAAAATTCAACTATTCATTAATCAAAAATGGCCTAAGTATGCCAATGAAAAGACAAACTGGAATTTAAAACACACATGCAATCTAATTCTATGATGTCTAAAAGAAACTTTTATCATTCTAAAACGGTAAAAAGATGGAAAAAAGATATATTGCGTAAATGTTAATCAAAGAAACACAGAATATTTAAACAAAGAAACACAGTCATATTTAAATGAGACAAAGATCAAAACAAAGAAAATCACCAGGGATAGATGAGGACATTACATGATAAAAGAGTCAATTCATGAAGCAATCCTAAATATATACATACACCTAACAGAACTTAAAAATACATTCAGCAAAAATTAACAAGAACTGAAAGGAGAAACAGACGTCCATAATTACAGCTGGAGACTTCAACTTTCAGTAACTGATAGAACCAGTAGACAGAAAACAAATATAGATATAGAGAAACTGAACACCATCAACCAATGACATTTTTAAAATATGCCACCTATCAACAGTAGAATGCACATTCAAGAGCACCTTGAAAATTAATCAAGATATATTGTATCCTGGATCATAAAACAGACCTTAATATAAAAGAAATAAAAGTATGTTCTCTGAGAGCCCAGAAATAAACCTACATATCTCTGGTCAATTAATCTTCGACAAAAGAGGTAAGAATATACAATAGGAAAAAGACGGTCTCTTTAGCAAGTGGTATTGGGAAAACTGGACAATCGCGTGTAAATCAATGAAGTTAGAATACAGCCTCACGCTATACACAAAAACAAACTCAAAATGGCTTACATACTTAAACATAAGACACAACGCCATAAAACTCCTAGAAGAGATCATAGGCAAAACATTCTCCGACATAAATAAATCGTGCCAATGTTTTCTTCGGTCTCCCAAAGCAACAGAAATAAAAGCAAAAATAAAAAGTGGGACATAATCAAACTTAAAAGCTTTTCCACAGCAAAGGAAACCATAAACAAAACAAAAAGACAGCCTATGGACTAGGAGAAAATATTTTCAAATGATGCAATCAACAAGGTCTTAATCTCCAAAACATACAAATAGCTCACATACAAGGCAACACCAAAAAACAAACAACCCAATCCAAAAATGGGCAAAAGACCTTAACAGACATTTCTCAAAAGAAATACAGATGGCCAATAAGCACATAAAAAAATGTTCAACATCACTAATTATTGAAAAAAATGCAAATCAAAACTACAAAAAGATATCAACTCACACGGATCAGAATGGCCATCATTAAAAAGTCTACAGGAATTCCCTGGGGGTCCAGTGGTTAATAAGACTCCACACTTTCAATGCAGGGGGCATAGGTTCGATCCCTGATCAGGGAACTAAGACCCTATGCAGCCAAATATATAAAATCTTTAAAAAAAAAAAAAAAAGAGGAAGTTTAAAAAAAAAATAAATAAAAAGTCTACAAATAACAAATGCTGGAGAGGGCATGGAGAAAAGGGAACCTGCCTCACCACTGGTGGGAATTTAAGTTGGTACAGCCACTACGGAAAACAGTATGAAAGTTCCTTAGAAAACTAAAAGGAGAATTACTGTATGATCAAGCAACCCCAGTCCTGGGCATATATCCAGACAAAATTCTTATTCAAAAAAATACATGCATCCCAATGTTCAAAGCAGCACTATTCATAGTAGCCAAAACATGGAAACAACCTAAATGTCTATCAACAGATGAATGGATAAAGAGCATGTGATACATATATATATAATGGACTATTAACAATTAAAAAGAACAAAACAACATCATTTGCGGCAACCAAGGGTGCAACTAGAGATTATCATACTAAGTGAAGTCAGAAAGAGAAAGACAAGATGCTGTGTGATATCATTTACATGTGTAATCTAAAATGTGACAGAAACGAACCTAAGTGCAAAAGAGAAACAGACTCACGGACAGAGAACAGACTTGTGGTTGCCAAGAGGGATGGGGCTGGGACAGGGACAGAGCAAGAGGTTGATGACAGAGCAAGGTAGCAGATGTTGGCTATTATATACAGAATGGACAGACAACAAGGTCCTCATGGGAATACAAAAGAAAAGAATGCATACATATGTATAACTGAATCACTTACCAGACCACCTTACCTGTCTCCCGAGAAGCCTGTGCACAGGACAAGAAGTGACAGTTAGAACCGGACGTGAAACAATGGACTAGTTCAAAATTGGGAAAGGAGTACGTCAAGGTGTATACTGTCACCCTGTTTATTTAACTTACATGCAGAGTACATTATGCAAAATGCTGGGCCAGATGAATCACAAGCTGGAATCAAGATTCTGGGGAGAAATATCAATAACTTCAGATATGCACGCAAAAAGCAAAGAGAAACTTTGCTTTTATGGAACTCTAATGGCAAAAAAAGTGCCATTTTTTGGCATTTTAATGGCAAAAAGCAAGAGAAACTAAAGAGCCTCTTGATAAAGGTGAAACAGGAGAGTGAAAAAGCTAGCTTACAAGTCAACATTCAAAAAACTAAGATCATGGCATCCAGTCCCATCATTTCATGGCAAATAGATGGGGGAAAAGTAGAAATAGTGACAGATTTTATTTTCTTGGGCTCCAAAATTATTGTGAACAATGACTGAAGCCATGAAATCAAAAGACACCTGCTCCTTGGAAGAAAAGCTGTGACAAATCTAGACAGTGTATTAAAAAGCAGAAACAACACCTTGCCAACAAGGGTCCATATAGTCAAAGCTATGGTTTTTCCAGTTGTCATGTACAGATGTGAGAGTTAGACCATAAAGAAGGCTGAGCACCAAAGAATCAATGCTTTTGAACTGTGGTGTTGGAGAAGACTCTTGAGAGTCCCTTGGACTGCAAGGAAACCAAACAGGACAATTCTAAAGGAAATCAACCTGAATATTCATTGGAAGGACTGATGCTGAAACTGAAGCTCCAATACTTTGGTCACCTGATGTGAAGTGTCAACTCGCTGGAAAAGACCGATGCTGGGAAAGACTGTGAGCAAGAGGAGAAGGGGACAACAGAGGATGAGCTGGTTGGAAGGCATCACTGACTCAATGGACATAAGTCTGAGTAAACTCTAGGAGATAGTGATAGACAGGGAAGCCTGGCACGCTGCAGTGCATGGGGTCACGAAGAGTCAGACATGAATTAGAGACGGAACAACAACAGAAGCAGAAATTAACACAACATTGTTAAACAACTATACGTCAATGAAACAAACAAGAACTATGTTTTTGTTTGACCACAAACAAAATGACCACAATGGATTTAAGTAGAAATCAGTAACAGAAACATAATAGGAAACCTCTAAATACCTGTAAATTAAACAACATACTCCTAAGCAATTCTTAGGTCAATGAAGTCTAAAGTAACTCAGAAAACATTTTTAAAAGAATGAAAATGAGGGAGTTCCCTGATGGTCCAGTGTTTGGGATATGGCACTTTTACTGCTGTTCCCCTGGCTGGGGAACACTGACATCCCTCAAGCTGGAGCACAGCTCTCCACACCCAAAGAAGAATGAAAACATAGCATCAAAAATAAGTCATCTGAAGCTAAAACAGTGATTAGAGTAAAACTTACAGGACTTGAATGTTTATATTGGGGTGGAGGAAAAGGCCTTAAATCAATAATCTAAGCTTCTACTTAAAAAAACCAGACAAATCCAAAACAAAGAAAAGGTAAGAAATAATAAAGGTTAATAGTAGAAGTCAATGCAAAAGTAAAACTAGAAAAACAATAAGGAAAAATCAATATAAAGAAAAAAATCAATATAAGCAAAAATGAGTTCTTTAAAAAGATCGATGAAATTGATAAAGCTCTAGCAAGAGTGGCAAAGAATAAAGGAAGATTTAAATTACCAGCACCACCAAATGAAAGAGGAGCTAGGCCACAGATCCTGCAGACATCAAATGATAAATAAAAGAATACTATGAACAACTCTGTGTACATAAATGTTGTCAAAATATTTAAATCTGAAACTACAAATGTTAAAAAGATAACTGAGGAATAATATAAACAGATCAATATGCATAAATTAGAAAATAAAGGTGAAATTCCATAAAAACCATGAACTACCAAATTATTCAAGATGAGACAGATAATCTGAATTAAGGAAAGTGAATTCCTAGTTTAAAACTTTTCAAAGAAATCTCCAGGCTTACCTAATTTCACTGGGGAATTTAAGAAGTAACACCAATTCTACACAATCTTTTTAAGGAAACAGAAAAAGAGGAACACTTCCAACCCCCTTTTAAGAAACCTAAATTAACCTGATATCAAAAACTAGAAAAAGAACAAAAACAGAAACTACATACCATTATCCCTCATGGAAACTGTGCAAAAATCCTCAACAGAAGCAAATGGAGTTTAGCAATATATCAGGACCAAATAGTTTTCCCAGGAATGCAAAACTGGTTCAGTATTCAAAAATCAATCAATGTAAGCTACCATGATAATTTCTTAAAGAAGAAAAACCACAGTCAAATCAGTAGATGCATTTGGCAAAATACAACATATTTTTCCATGATTTAAAAAAAAAAGCCCTCAGCAAGTTAAAAGGCAATTTCCTCAATCTGATAAAGGACAGCTACAGAGTCTACCACTATCAAATACTTAACGCTAAGACTGAAGGCTTTCCCCTAAGATCAGGAATAGGACAAGGATATTACGCTCTCAACAGTTCTATCTAATATCTTAATGGAAGCTCTAGCCACTGCAGTAAGACATGAGGAACCAGACACATCAGGAAGAAATCAAACAGCCCCTATTCACTGATAATATGATTATGTATGCAGAAAATTCCAAAGAATCTAAAAAAAAACAAACAAGGACTTCCCTGGTGGTACAGTGGATAGGAAGTTGCCTGCCATGCAGGGGATCCTGCTCTGAAGATTTCTCATGCCGCAGAGGAACTAAAACCCTTAAGCCTAGGGCCTGTGCTCCGCAACAAGAGGAATCATCACAATGAGACGCGGGTGCACCGCCAACGAACAGCCCTGTTCACTGCAACTAGACAAAGCTGGCGTGCAGCAATGAAGACCCAGCACAGCCATAAATAAATAAATTTTAAAAAATAAATAAAAATCAAAACAAAAACTGCAAGAACTAGAAAGTTTAGCAAGGCAACACTGAACAAATACATGAAAATCAATCAATTTTACATCTACTAGCAATGATCAATCTGAAAACAAAGTTTACCCAAAAACTTAACAGTTTACAAGAGCTCTAAAAATATAAAATACTTAAAATATATATCAAACAAAAGGTAAAGAGAATATGTATGCTAACAAGTGCAACTGATCAGTGAAAGAAATCAAAAAAGATCTAAATAAAACCATGGCCATAGACTCAACAAAGCAAAGACACGAACAGTTCCCAAACTGCACTATAGATTTAATGCAAATGGCACCCTACTCCAGTATCCTTGCCTGGAAAATCCCACAGAGAGAGGAGCCTGGTGGGCTGCAGTCCATGGGGTCACAAAGAGTCGGGCACGACTGAGCGACTAACACTTACTTCAGTCAAAATCCCAGCAGGAATGTTTAAAACGGATAGCAGTCAAAGACCTACTGTAGAGCACGTGGAACTCTGCACCATGTTGCGTGGCAGCCTGGATGGGAAGGGAGTTTGGGGGAAAATGGATCTATGTGTCTGCATGGCTGGGTCCTTTGCTATTCACCTGAGTCCAACTGTCACAACACTGTTAAACAGCTATACTCCAATACAAAATAAACAGTTAAAAAAAAAACCCAACAGCATTTTTTAGATATAGATAAACTGAATGCCAAATAATCTGAAAAGGCAAAGGAACTTGAGAAGCCAGAACAATTTCAGTAAAGAATCAAGTTGGACAAATCACATTATATGACTTTAAGACCTGCTATAAAATTTACAGTACCACAAGAATGTATGCTACAGGCAAAGAGATAACAACATATTAGATCTATGGAACAGGACAGAATCCAGAGACAGACCTGTATAAACAGGACCATTTGATTTTTTTTAATGTTTCTTAAGTTGTAAGTTTATACATTACATGAAATGTGCCATTTAACCATTAAGTGTACAGTTCAGTGGCATTAAGTGCATTCATAATGTCTTGCAACTATTACCACTATCCATCCATAGACCTCTTTTCATCTTGCAAAACTGAAACTTTATAATCACTGACACTAAATCTTCACTTCTGTCCCCACAGAACCTGAGTCACTACTCTTTCTTCACTGACCTAACATCTTCCAGGTTCATCCATGTTGCACTATGTGTCAGCATTTCCTCCCTTCTCAAGGCTAATACTTCATTATATACATACACCATGTTTTGTCTGCACATTCATCCACTGATGGACACTTGGGTAGCTTCTACTTTCTGTCCAGCTGGGAATAATGTCACTGAACATAGCACACAAATATTTCTTCAAGATTCTGCTTTTAACTCTTTATAATATTCAAATGTGGGATTGTGAGTTCATACAGTAATTTTTAATTATTTGAAGAACTGTATTACTCAAATGTGGAAATGCACATTCATAAGGTAATTTTAAATTATATGTAGCACTGCATACTGTTTTCTTCAGTGGCTGCACCATTTTATATTCCCACCAACACAGCAAAAAGGTTCCAATCTCTCTACAACCTTGCCAACACTTACTCTGCTTTTTCGAAAATAACCATCCTAATGGGTGTGAAGTGATACCTCATTATGGTTTTGAACTGCATTTCCCCAATGATTAATTATGCTGAGCATCTTTTCATGTGTTTGTTGGTCATCTGTTTATCTTCTCTGGAGAAATGTCTATTTAAATCTCTAACTGGGCCATTTGTTTTTTGCTGTTTGTTGACTTGTAGTTTTCTATAATTGTCTAAATATTTCCGGCTATATCTCTGAATATGTGATTTGCAAATATTTTCTCCCTTTCCGGCTTCTGACTTTTTACTGTGTTGATAGTGTCCTTCAATGTACAAAAGTTTTTCATTTTGATGAAATCCAATTTGTCTACTCATTCACCGGACGCCTGTGCCACTGGTGTCATATCCAAGAACACTTTGTTTTCTTCTAAGAGCTTAACAGTTATAGCTCTTACGTTTAAATCTTTGATTCATTTTGAGTTAATTTTTGTATGTGGTGTTTTGAAAATGTCTGTCTATGGTGTAATATGGTTGTATAAGGGTAGAACTTCATTCTTTTGCGTATGGATATCCAGTTCTCTCAGCACTATTTTTTAAGAGAATGGTCATGACCTCCATTCCAAGAACTATTTGACCACTTATATAAGGGTTACTTCTGTACTCATTATTCCAAACCAGAACCACACTGTTTTGATTACTATAGCACCATAGTAAAAAAAATTTTGAAATCAGGAAGTGTAAGTCCTCCAGCATTTTTTTTTTTCAATAACACTAGCTATTTGGGGCCCCTCAAGATTCCATACAAATTTTAGAATGGATTTTTCTATTTCTGCAAAAGTAGTGACTGGGATTTTGATAAGGATTGCAATCAATCTGCAGAGAAGGCAATGGCATCCCACTCCAGTACTCTTGCCTGGAAAATCCCATGGGAAGAGCCTGGTAGGCTGCAGTCCATGGGGTCACTAAGAGTCAGACACAAGTGAGCGACTTCACTTTCACTTTTCACTTTCGTGCACTGGAGGACATGGCAACCCACTCCAGTGTTCTTGCCTAGAGAATCCCAGGGACGGGGGAGCCTGGTGGGCTGCCGTCTATGGGGTCGCACAGAGTCGGACACGACTGAAGTGACTTAGCAGCAGCAGCAGTGTTGACTTTGTAACAATACCAAGTGCTAGTAAGGATGCAGAGCAAGTATAATTCATAAATGTCTCATGGTGATGCATAATGGTACAGCCATACTAGTCTGACAGTTTCTTATGAAGTTAAACATACACTCACCAAATGGCCATGCAATCCCACTTCTACATATTTACCCTGGAGACATAAAACCTTCATTCACACGAAAATCTGTACTTAGATGTTCATAATAGTTCTATTCATGATTACCAAAAGCATGTCCTCCCAAGAGTAAGTGCCTAAATATGGCGATACATTCATATGATGGAATACTTAGCGATGAAAAGGAATGACCTACAGATAGATAGATGCAACAACTTGACTTTCAAAGACATTATGCTATGCACAAGTCAGTATCAAAAAGTTACATACTAAAGGGTTCCATTTCCATGACATTCTAGAAAAGACAAAACAGTAGAGAGAACAGATCAGTGATTGCCAAAGGCTCAGGGGTGGGGAGAAGGCTGACTACAAAGGGATACCAAAGGAGATACCACAGAGAATTCTTTCAGGTGTTGAAACTGCTCTGCATCCTGAATGTGGTGACAGTTACATGAATCCATGCATGCATTACCAGTACACACACATAAAAGTCCATTTACTCTATTAGTCAAAATTTATTTTTAAATTATACAATAAAAACACAGGAAAATACAATTTTAACAAAGTAAAGGGGGGAAACAGTTTGTAGCATACCTTACAATAAAAATACATTAAATAATAGAAAAAGGCAAAAAGAACTTGCTGCACACCAAAATCCTCAAGACTAGCCATCTCTAGGCAATGAAATCATAGAAATGAAATCTTTCCCCAGGTAGCTCAGTGGTAAAGAATCCACCTGCCAATGCAGGAGACATGGGTTTGATCCCTGAGCTGGGAAGATGCCCTGGAGAAGGGAATAGCAACCCACTCCAGTATTCTTGCCTCGGAAATCCCACCAGGAGAGGAGCCTGGCAGGCTACAGTCATTGGGTTCGCAAGAGAATCAGACACAACTAGTGACTGAACGACATCTGACGGCCTATAAGGTAAGTCATTTTTTAAATGGAAATTTTTAAAGGAAGGAAATTGTGGGGTTTTTTAGTTATCTTAACACCCACATTAAGAAACAGTCAACTCTTTATCAATGCACTAATCATGTGTATCTCTTCAAAACCTGGAAAAGTATTATCAGAAATATATTATCTTTGCCAACTGAAACTACACATTGTAGAAGTCCATGTCCACTGAGACATCATCAGAGTTCAATGCTTAAAATAGTTTATACCATAAGACACAAACATAATTCAAAGTCAATAAAGAAGGGTGCAAAATTAACGTTTTGTTGTTGTTGTTTAGCCACTTAGTCGTGTCTGACTTTTTTGCAAGCCCATGGACTGTAGCTTACCACATGTCTCATCCATGGAACTCTCCAGGCAAGAATACTGGCGTGGATGCCATTCCTTCTCCAGGGGACCTTCCCAACCCAGAGATCAAACCCACGTCTCCTGCACTGGCAGGCGGAATCTTTACACAGAGCCGCCAAGGAACCCCAAAATTAAAGTTCAGCTCTTATAAAGCTTTTAAAATATTATTAAAGTTACTGAAAATAAAATCATTTAACAACAGTTGCTAATACACTGTATTATTCAAAGTCAAAATGAGTATTCCTATAAAAGAGAACTTGGTGCAAAGAAAATCTGGGAAAGTTTGGTGACTAGGCCATAAGGAAAAGTAGCAAATGGATAAAATACAAAGCAGGGATAGTATTTTTCCAGGCAGGAAAATCAACATCTACCTGAACATGGAAGAGGTTCTCTGAAAGACAGAATTTAAAGTTCCAATTCTCTCTATTCACTTTATCCAGAACAGTCACCAGACCACTTATTTTAAATAATCTTAAGTTACCTGACATCAACTGAGAAAGTTTTGAGAACATAATCACCACTGAAAACTTTCCATGGATGGGATTCAATCATTAAGGACTTACTACTACTCCCTGCAGGAAACTGTGGGGCCCTTTTCATATGTTTCATTCAATTAACTGTGACAAATTGAACAATATATATGAAAATTTGTCACAGTTAAATCTCTCAACCAGTCTGCAATATATAGGTTACATTCTTCCTTCAGGATTTGACCTGGCTATAATTAAGTAAAGTTTGGGGACTAATTTCCCTATCTGATATTGCATAAAAACCCTTTATCATCTGTATATAAATTCCAGTTGCTACACGAAGTTGCCCATGTGAGAAGCAACTCAGCTACAAATCAATACAATTCTACAATTGGAACATGTACCCTTGTGAATTTCTATTTGGAGCTCATATTTGAAATTATTTTGTTTAACAGAGATGGCACCTTTCTCTGAGACTAGTAATCACACCAGTCTCATCACTCCTCATTGAATCTACATTTTAAATCAGTGCAAGTCAAATTCCATCCAAATATGATGAAAATCCATCCAGCTGTCTCCCCATACTACAGTAACAAGCCAGCAGAAACTTCCCCTGGATACCTGCCTTGCTGCTCTCTCACACCACTAGGATCTCCTCAAGGGCCGTCTCAGAGAGACTCCCCCCAGACCACACGGTACAAATTTATCCACCACCATCTCATATCAGTTTTGACTTCTAGTGTCCACCATCACCTGCATGTATGTGTAATATACCTCTTTTCACTAAACCAGAGCTCTAGGAAAGGACTTTGTTGACAAACAATAAATTTTTGACACACAGTAAATATTTTTGAATAAATGAATCATTTTTCATAGTTTTGAAAAACTTTTTAATGTATTAAAACTAGGCTCTAGGGCTTCCCTGGTGGCTCAGTGGTAAGGAATCCACCTGCCAATGCCGGAGACACAAGTTCAAACCCTGGTGCCACAAGATCCCACGTGCCAGAGCAACGAAGCCTGTGCGCCACACCTACTGAGCGGGAGCGCCGCAGTCACCGAAGCCTGCGTTCCCTAGGGCCCACGCTCTCCCGCAAGAGAAGCCGGCGCGGTGCGAAGACCGCATGCGGCAACTAGAGTAGCCTCAGCTCACCACAGCCAGGGAAAAGCCCACCCAACACGGAAGACCCAGCAAAGCCATATAATTTAATAAAATTATATATTTTTAAAAACCCACCACGCTCTAATATGATAAAAGGTAACATTCTAGAATTAGCTTTTTTCTTAATACAACAGAAAACAAAGACATTTTAGGCATGAAACAGCTGATCTGGTGGATAATCCCAGCCATTTCTGCCCTCTACAGCTGCTTTTCACCCCCTCCTCTCATACTCCCTGTAGGAGGCAACTGTCCCTGCTGCAGTAGCATTTTGGTGAAAAGTATCACAGCACTTAACTGATTTAAAGAAAAAATCAAACAAAAACGCATTACATCAGAAAAGGACAAAAGAGAGCAACAGGAATTTGGCCCTTGGTACAGTCCTGCTTACAAGCATATTTCATTTATAATTTAATTTACTGTGGGGTAGGTTTTATTAGCAAAGAAACTAACTTGGGAGGTGTTTCTTACAAAAAAAATTAAGGCTAAACAGAATAAATACTTCTTCAGGCTTCCCTGGTGGCTCAATGGTAAAGAATTCACCTGCCAATGCAGGAGATATACGTTTGATTCCTTGGTCAGGAAGATCCTCTAGAAAAGAAAATGGCAACCCACTCCAGTATTCTTTCCTGGGAAATCCCATGGACAGAGGAGCCTGGCAGGCTACAGTCATGGGGTCACAAAAGAGTCAGACACAGTGACTAAACAACAGAATACTATTCAATTCAAATAAAATCTCTCATTTATTCCAGGCATATGAAATACATTTGCTCATTTAGGGTTCTTGGTGAAGTTAAAACCTCTAAACCTGGCCTGCACATTAGAATCACTGAGAAAGCTTTAAAAATTAAAATACTAAAAATTTAAGTGACCTTGGGCTCCACTCCAGGTCACTTAAGTTAGAATACTAGAACCCTAGCAGAGTATGTCTTTAAAAACTCTCCTGATGACTCTAAGGAACAACCAAGGCTGAGAACCACTGCCCTGTACTATCTTCCCAGCCTTCCTTGTCTCTCTTCAACTTCATAAATCAAAGTAAAAGCACAGAAACAAATCATAAAGATTTAAATTCCTGGTGCCCACAATAAATCTCAAAGAAGATGCTTCCATTTGCCCCAATATTTCTATTAATTCCTGTAAAAAGTAAACATAATATTTATCTCCCCTAAAAATAAATCCCTGATTTAACATACTCAAACTAGACCACAATTATTTCTTTTAGGAGCACTGCCCTTGTCACAAACAATTAACTTTATGTAGCAATTAATTTATCCTTTTTGTCATTTGTACCTCCATTTTCTCCTCTCTATCCTGGAAGAGTTTGGCTAACACTATTGTATCCCTCACATATGAAGTTCAACTTACAAAGAATGTCTACATTCTTTATCATATCACATAATAATGTAGCCTGGGCAAGAATTACTAGCCCATTTTAGAGATAGTAACCCAGGGAAGTGTCTTGCCAAATGCACCTTTTGCTTGAGACTCTGAGCAGTACTGTGCACGTATCAGAGGTACTTCCCACCCACCTTCCCACTATTTTTATATACTCCTCTACAGTGTGGACTTCCCTGGTGGCTCAGACAGTAAAGCATCTGCCTACAATGTGGGAGACCCGGTTTCAAACCCTGGGTTGGGAGGATCCCCTGGAGAAGGCAATGGCAACCCACTCCAGTACTCTTGCCTGGAAAATCCCATGGATGCAGGATCCCGTTAGGCTACAGTTCATGAGGTCACAGAGTCAGACAAGAAACTAAGCGACTTCACTTTCACTTCCCCCCCACCTTTACAGAAATCTGTTATTGTTTACATTCCATCTATAGTTATAGAGAACATTCCTAAGGATAGATTTCCAAATGTTCAACAACTTACGTATGGTTGTAACTACAGATTTCCAGTTAAACAAGGACATAATACATACAATTTACTTCTGCTTCCTCCCACAATCCCACTGGAAAGACAGGAAATAATTAAAGAGGGCATTAAACAAGGGGATAATAACAACAAAATTTCTGAAGCTCGAGTACAGGCAGAAGACTGTTAATTGATTTGTTTCCCTATAAACTTCAAGGCTAAGCCAGCAATGAGGAAAGTTCAAAGTATGTGTGTTGCAGTATTTTTCAAATTACACAGATAAGACACCTACAATAAAAACTACTTAAAAGTAGCATTTTTCTTTGCTGTATTTTCTCAATTAATGCTAAAAACATACCTGTCATAATAGGGCCCTACATTTTTTACCATAAACTGGGAGTTCTTGTGCTTAAGAGTATGGAAGCCATAGCTTCCATAGGACCAAGGAGGACTGAGTCCAAGATCCTCAGTCTATCCCATCACCTCCTTCCTCATGCTTTGCACTGTAATACTAAACTGCTTATAACAAATATTACCTGCTTCATGCACCTACTTCTGCTCATGCTACTTCCTCTAGCTAGCCAACTTCATCTCTTTCAAGTCTCAGCTGAGCTATCACCTCTTCTAGATAGCTTTCCAAAATTGGGGAAAGAGTGGATTTAAAATTCATCTTATTATCCCCATATGGCAAACACTTGTTGAAATGAATGATGCAATTAAAAACACTAATACAAAATGTAGCATTTATTGAGTGCTTATTGTGGGTCAAATAATATCTACATGAATCAATTTACTTAACATCTTTCCAATAACCAAATGAGTTAGGTACTAATTATTAAGTGCAGAGGGAGGTTAAGCATTTTCCTTTAGGGCACAGCTAATAAGTGATGAATCACAGACTGAAACTCAATCTGGCTCTGGAGCCAATATACTTAACCATAGACTAGGCTTCCTCTATAAATGTCAATGTCTTCCAAACCTGTATTCCCAAATCTTCATGCTTCATTTATTTCCAAATGGCTCCCAGCCATCTCTTCTGGGATGTCCTTCAAGAACCTCAAAATTAACACAACTGAAATCACTATGTCCCCCTTGCTCCTCAGCATATGCCAACAAAAGCTACTCACCATCATACCTTCTTGTACTGCTTTTCAGGTTAATTCATTCACCCAGTCATCCAAAGTAGAAACCTAAGTCTGAGTAACTGCCACCTTGTCAATTCCCCTCATCCCTACATTCGCCAAATTATATTGTTTCTACCTCTCAAACTAACTTACATGCGGCTCTCACCACTTTTCACACCTGAGCATTAGCTTGGAATCTTTCTTCAACACAAATCTGATTGTGTCTTAACCTATAAAGGCTGCCTGCCATTGACATCAAGTCCAAAGTTCTTAGCAAAACATATTATGATCTTGTCTTTGCCTATCTCTCAGCTTCAACTCTTAACCATCCAACCCCAACTCCTCTTCCCCTCAAAACTTCCCTGAATTTAATATGCTTTTAAAGACCTAATTGTCTCTGTACAAGCAAGTACCTTAGCCTAGGATATCCCTCCCACTATCTCATCTTCCCAAACTGACCATAAAGGCAACATCCTTTAAGAAGCCTTCTCTATTCCCTTTAGATTGAAGAAACTCCCTTCTCTATACTCACATAATCTGCACATCTATATTTTATTAAGAGTACTTATGCTAAAATGGCTTACCTGAAAATATCACCAAGCATGTATTCAAAAGTAAAAAGGCTGCCTTATTTTGTGGCCCCATGTCTACCACATGTTCAACAATGTATGAAATCACCAGCCTCTTTTAACAATTTCAAGTCCAAAGTCAATTAACTTACATAATCTATCTCTCTTGTAATACAAAATTATTACTCTTATATTAATATTTATATCTCTCAGATTTCACTGGTCCCATTTCCACATTTGTGAAAAACTGGAAGAAAAAAAATGCTGCAATTTCAACAGAATCCCTGTAGTGAAAACATCTACTACATCAGCAAACTTTCAAATGGCCACTGCTACAAGAACATTTACAGAGCACATACTATATACCCCGGAGGAGGAAATGGCAACCCACTCCAGTATTCTTGCCTACAAAATCCCATGGACAAGCCTGGCGGGCTACTACAGTTCACAGGGTCAAAAAGAGTCAGACACGACTTAATGCGTGAGCGCTGCTATGTATCAGGCACTGTTCTACATGTTTAACATATGTTAGCTCACTTCAATTCTCACAACCATCTTATGAGGTAGATAACATTTTAATGCTCATTTTATTGAACTTCAAGATCAAACAGAACCAAGACTAAAGCTCAAACTATTTAGCTCCAGAAATTGATCTCTTACACTGCCTCTGATTAATAAGTCTAAAACTACTAAAACAAAGACTACAATAAATTCTTTCTCAGAGCAAAATCATCTTTGCCCGTTGAACAGTTAGGAAAATGTGGGAGACAAATGTAAAAATTTGGGTAAATATAGAGGATATTGAAAACACAGAAAAATCTTTTTTAAGACTATTAATTCATGGGACTTTCCTGGCAATCCAGTGGTTAAGACTCAGCGCTTCCAACACAGGGAGTGTGGGTTTGATCCCTGGGCAAGGAACTAAGATCCCACAAGCCGTGCATTGAGGCCAGAAAAACCAAACAAAGCAAACAAACATGAATATTAATTCACTCTAACTATAGAAAATGTTTTGCTAATAAAACACCAAATCTCTGTGACATATGTCATCATGTAGTATTACTAAAGTCAGCTAACTGAAACAGAGCCAAGTACATAGTCATAGCCCACAGATATTTGCTGAATTACATTTTTATAAAGAACTCAGTTGGGCTTCCAAGATGGCGCTAGTATAAAGAGCCCACCTACCAATGCAGGAGACTTAAGAGACCTAAGTTTGTTCCTGGGTCAGGAAGATCCCCTGGAGGAGGGCAGGGCAACCCACTCCAGTAGTCTTGCCTGGAGGGTCCCGTGGACAGAGGAGCCTGGTGGGCTACAGTCCATGGGGTCACAAAGAGTCAGACATGACAGGCGACTTAACATGCAAGGAACTCAGATGCATCCAGAAGACAACTATCTTGTAGGGCTGCTGCAGTCCCAAGTCTATAACATGTTTATAACTGAGACTAGGAAAGCTTCATGTACCCAAATTAATCAGGAAATAGGAAATGATCTGTATCATTTACAATCTCCAAAAAGTGAGATCTACAGGAAGATGCTGCATTTCACCCAAATTAACACATACCAAATCCAGAAGTAGTAAAAAAAAATATTTCTGCAAAACTTGTACGCAGGTCTAGAAGCAACAGTTAGAACTGGACATGGAACAATGATTCAAAATCGGGAAAGGAGTACATCAAGGCTGCACACTGTCACCCTGCTTATTTATCTTATATGCAGAGTATATCATAAGAAATGCCAGGCTGGATGAAGCATAAGCTGGAATCAAGATTGCCAGGAGAAATATCAATAACCTCAGATATGCAGATGACACCACCCTTATGACAGAAAGCAATGAGGAACTAAAGAGCCTCTTGATGAAGGTAAAAGAGGAAAATGAAAAAGCTGGCTTAAAACTCAACATTCAAAAAACTAAGATGATGGCATCCAGTCCCAGCGATGGCAAATAGATGGGGAAATAATGGAAACAGTGACAGACTTTATTTTCTTGGTCTCCAAAATCACTGCAGATGGTGACTGCAGCCATGAAATTAAAAGACACCTGATCCTTGGAAGAAAAGCTATGACCAACCTAGACAGCATATTAAAAAGCAGAGACATTACTTTGTTGACAAAGGTCTGTCCAGCAAAGCTATGGTTTTTTCAGTGATCATGTATGGATGTGACAGTTGGACCATAAAGAAGGATGAGCACCGAAGAATTGATGCTTTTGAACTGTGGTGTTATAAAAGTCTCTTGAGAGTCCCTTGGACTGCAAGGAGATCCAACCAGTCCATCCTAAAGGAAATCAGTCCTGAATACTCACTGGAAGGACTGATGCCGAAGTTCCAATACTTTGGTCACCTGATACAAAGAGCCAACTCATTAGAAAAGACCCTGATGCTGCGAAGGATTGAGGGCAAGAGCAAAAGGGGACGACAGAGGATGAGATGGTTGGATGGCATCATGGACTCAAAGGACATGAGTTTGAGACAACTCCGGGAGACGGGAAGACTGGCGTGCTGCAGTCCATGGGGTCACAAAGAGTCGGACACGACTCAGTGAACAGCAACAAAGAGGTGATAAATATGAGTTTCATCCATAAAATTTATTTCCTGAGGTCTCTGCAAGCTAACCTAATTAGTTTTCTATATTCCAAGACTTCTTGGAGCAGGTAGCTCTGGGTTCTAATTCTGAACAGGAAACCATCAAACCAGACAAAAATGGTAAATCACAAAAAAAAATTCCTAAGAAGTTCAAATCTGGGGTTAAGTTCAAAAGACTCAACAGAATATCAAAATGATTTAAGTTAAAAAAAAAGACAGAGAGATTTACAAATAAATAAAAAACATTTTTGAACAGTAAACACCATTCTAAGCACTTTACATGCATTTACACTTAATCTTCACAATTAATACAATTACCACTCCCATTTTGCAAATGGAGAAACCAGAAAAGAAACACTAAGTAATTCAACTAAATTTAGAGAGGAAAAAACAAAACAGAAACTAGGATCTTACGCCTTCCTGTTATGCTAAATGACGTTAAAGAGAGGGACATATCTAGTAATAGAAAGAACAAGTGTTTTTTTTTTGTTCTGTTTTGTTTTTTTACTATGACTCTACATAGTCAAGTTGTGTATGTAGAGTTATTTCGATTTTTATAACCCAAAGTCCACGCGTAATCATATGAAAACATATTCAACATCACATGTCATTAGGGAATTACAAATTAAAACCAATACACACCTATTAGAAAAGCAGCAATCCAAAACACTAACAATATCAAATGCTGAAGAAAATGTAAAGCAACAGGAACTCTCATTTGTTGCTTCTGGAAATGCAAAATGATACAACCACTTTAGAAGACAGTTTGATAATTTATTACAAAACTAAATATACTCCTGCCATAGGCTCCAGCAGTCATGATCCTTGGTATTTACCCAAATGAACTAAAAACTTTTGCAGACACAAATGCCTAGACCCAGATATTTATAGCAGCTTTATTCATAACTGTCACGAACTGGAAGCAACCAAGATATCCTTCAGTAGGTGAATGGACAAACTGTGGTATATCCAGACAATGTAATATATTATTCAGTGTTAATTGGAAATAACCTATCAAGCTACAGAAAGACATAAAAGAAACTTAAATCCCTATTATTACATGAAAGAAGCCATACTGAAAAGGCTACATACTATATGACTTTCTGGAAATGGCAGAACTATGGAGACAATAAAAAGATCAATAGTTGTCAGAGAGTAGAAGGAGAGGGGTGAATAGGCAGAGTAAGGGTTTTTAATGAGACTGTATTCCATAATATGCCATATATAGTCAGAACCCATAGAATGTACAAGGGTGAACCCTAACATCAACTATGGACTTTAGGTGATAATGATGCACTAATGCAGGGTCACTGACTGTAACAAACATGCCAATGTGGTCTCAGATGCTGACAATGAAGGGAATGGAGGCAGGAGTAATATGGGAACTCTGTACTTTCTGCTCAGTTTTACTATGATCCTGAAACAATTCTTTAAAAAAAATAATAATAAATCTACTTATGAAAGACAGAAAAAAACCCAAAGCCAAAAACAGTGTTTACTGAGTAGTTAAAAAGAAACACCCATTTAACATACTCATTAGTATACATACAGCAAATCAAAAATAGTTATTGAAATACTGTACTAGGCGTCCTGTGGAGATATAAACAAGTAGACAAGAGTCCTTCCCACAAAGAGTTTGAAACAAAGTTAAACAGACATCATATATTCACACACAATTAAATAAAATGAAATTTAAATAGTTCAAAACAGGAAACATATCACAGACAGCTAAGTTGTCAAATTACTAAAACAGGCATTAATAGGACGATGTGTTTAGGGGTTCAGTGGATTACTTTGGGCCAAAAGAATTAGGAAGTTACAGATATGCTCTAGGTCCTGAAATTGGGGTAAGAGTCATCTAATTTTCTGGAGGGAATTGGTGAATTCCAAGGAGTAAAATTACTACAGTTGGGGAAAAAAATTAAATGAACCAGTTTCACAGAACCAAAAGGTGAGACAAGACTAGAAAGACAGGTAAAAGCCAGATCATGGAGGGAACTGAAAGCCACATTCAGAAATCTTAACCCCGGTTTGGGAAGAACCCCTGGAGAAGGAAATGGCCACCCTTTTCCGTATTCTCACCTGGAGAATTCCATGGACGGAGGCATCTGGTGGGCTACGGTCCATGGTGTCGCAAAGAGTCAGACAAGACGGAGCAACTAACACACTTTTGAAAACACTAACAAGGAGCAAATACTTGCCTAACTAAGTATATACTGATGACTCTCAGTCTAATGAAAAGTGTATTTATAAATATTTTATGTGAGAGACACATAGTTTGAAGATATACAGTAGTCAACAGTGGTAGTTAAAAATTCACCATCATTGATAGTGGAGCCTATTATACAGAGAGAAATCAGTCAGAAAGAAAAACACCAATACAGTATATCAACACATATATATGGAATTTAGAAAGATGGTAACAATGACCCTATATGCGAGACAGCAGAAGAGACATAAGATGTAAAGAACAGACTTTTGGACTCTGTGGGAGAAGGTGAGGGTGGGATGATCTGAGAGAATAGCACTGAAACATGTATATTATCATGCATGAAACAGGTCACCGGTCCAGGTTCCGATGCAAGAGACAGGGTGCTCAGGGCTGGTGCACTGGGATGACCCTGAGGGA
>SJYQ01005158.1:305377-352501 GCA_006410935.1 Redunca redunca | reverse complement strand
AATTAATGGAATATTAAATGTGAACAGAGATGTGAGTTAGTCAATCTATTTTTCCATTGCAATGATGTGGATTTCAAAGACTGATTATTATTCATTCACAAAGTTGGATTCATGTGTGTGTGTGTCAATAGAAAAGTATTTTTTAAACCATTAAAAAGCTGTATTTAGTGCCACAAATCAGTATTATAAGCTTTTTAAAAATTGAATTGCTACATAAAGCATAAAAATCAAGGCATTTCAGGTTAATACATTATTAATATTTTAAAATATTTTATTTTGGATCAAATTTGAAATATGGACTTTGATTTGCCTTACTATATTTGTAAACCTTACTACTAAGTCGCTTCAGTTGTGTCCGACTCTGTGTGACCCCACAGATGGAAGCCCACCAGGCTCCCTCGTCCCGGGATTCTCCAGGCAAGAATACTGGAGTGGGTAGCCATTTCCTTCTCCAATGCATGAAAGTGAAAAGTGAAAGGGAAGTTGCTCAGTCGTGTCTGACTCTTAGCAACCCCATGGACTGCAGCCTTCCAGGTTCCTCCATCCATGGGATCGTCCAGGCAAGAGTACTGGAGTGGGGTGCCATCACCTTCTCCGTTGTAAACCTTAAAAATGTATAAATATAGAAAGCTCCATGGTACCAGTAAAAAACAAATTACAATGTAACTTTTAGATGTAAAACAACCTTGAAGATTCAGTAATTCATGTGTTTTTTAAAATATTTTGTGAGTGAAAACTACATCATTTCATTCTAGATTGCATCAAAGCATAAACACACAAAGCATTGCCTTTATAGAAAAAGGAAATCTATCAATAAAATTTAAACTATCAAGTTAATCTTTAAATTCCTTCAGAAGAAATGAGATATGGAAATGCAAGTAATACCACAAGAATGTTCCTATGAATTGCTGTTAAATTTTTATACCTCTGTAATTAGACAGCAAAGACCAATCATTTAAAACTTGTAAAGAAAATCATCTACAGGGTTTATATGAGTTTAAGTATTTTTGTTTTCAGTAATGGTAGAATATATTCATAAAAGATTAAGATGCATATAAACATAATCCAGTGGAATGACCAAAATGCATGCAACAGTAGTTAAGAAAAATATAGCTATGGAAAAGCATTTTGTAAATAAACCTGATATCTAAACGGTGATGTGAGGATTTGATTCATTGAATATTACTTGAATATTCAATGAATGGTGTCTTTCATAATTAATACCACCTTCTTCAGTATGTAGAAAAAGTAGTTTTTATTAGGGAAATAGATTTCAATAGAAAAAAATAATTATGAGAGCAGTTCACAAGGAAAATCTGAAGTAAGACATGAAGGTCCTTTGTACTTTATCAATAACTTTTTCAGTATTGTCTGTTGTCTTTCTGGACTTTCCAGGTGGCACAGTGGTAAAGAATCTACCTGCCAATGCAGGAAATGCAAGAGATGTGGGCTTGATCCTTGGTCAGGAAGATCCCTTGGAGAAGGAAATGGCAACCCACTCCAGTACTCTTGCCTGGAAAATTCCATGCACAGAGGAGACCGGTGGGCTACAGTTCCTGGGGTTGCAAAGAGTTAGATACTACTAAGTGACTAAGCATGCAAGCATGTTGTCCTCCTAGCTCCCTCTAGGTTTATATTACTTTCAGTTATTTGTCACTAATCCTTGCTAAAGCTGAAACTCCAATACTTTGGCCACCTCACAGGGAGGCCTGGTGTGCTGCAATTCATGGGGTCGCAAAGAGTCAGACATGACTGAGTAACTGAACTGACTGAATCCTTTCAGTCAAGAACTTGGGGGTACTAAATTTCAGCAGTTTTCAAACTTCAGCATGCATAAAAACCACCCCAAAACTTGTTAAGAATGCAGTTTAACAGATTAAAATTAATAGAGTTTGTGATTCAGTGTTGGGGAATAAGGGAGGGGACCCAGGTATCTGTATTTTCAATTATTCTGATGCAGGTAATCTGAGACCAAACTTTGAAAACCCTGCCATGGGGAATACTTGAATGAATAAAACTCTCCAGGACCAAAAATGAAGAATTATATATGTGGGTTTAATGTTGGATAACTTAGGGGTTTCTGAAATTTACAAATAATGTGATCTTGAAAATTCAATTGTCTTGGTTCTCAACTTTCTCATATAAAATTTTGGGTATACTACTAAATGAGGTCTTGGGATATTTTGAATTTTGGGGTTTCCTAAGAACACTAGTTTTCTCCAGCTATCAGGAAATAAAAATGTATGGAGGAAACACTCAGTATTCTTCAAATCAAAGTAAGTTGATTTTTGCCTGTTTTACTTCTTGCTAATAGTAGATGTCTCAGGCATATTGAATATACAGAATAATATATTGTCACATACATAGTTAGTTTTCTACCTAAAGTACCAACCCTTTCTCATATTTACCCTATCTTTCTTTTGCAAACTACTTCTCTGCCATGGAGACTACTATTTTACAGTGTAATCTATCCCTGGGAGCATTTGATTGATTCAGGTGCCATTACTATATCTAAGGTAGACCAAAGATTCTCTTCCCTCATTTTTGACCTGAGTCTCAGAACAAGTAGTCACTTTCTAAATACTTGACCTTGTAAAATAAAAATCTCAGATAATACTGAAAGTAGTGTAATCTGAAGCAAGAGATTAGAAATAAAGCTCAGATAAGCAAAGGAAAGTTGAGAGTCAAAGAAACAGTTTTCATTCTCTCATTTCAGGGAACAGTAACGTTGCTACCCTTGATTTTCACAACAGATTCAAAGGTCTTGGTATGTTTACCTTTAGAATAACCCAATTTAAATCTTGTTTCTATGCCAACCAAATAATAACCCTAACTAATAGAGTCGATTTTGCATGTGAATATTGAAATTTCATTTATGGCTTCCTAAACTATACAATGCAAAGGTAAGGGAAGGTCTGTTTGAACTTGATTGGACTGGAAATTAATAAAATGTAATTTTCATAATTTTGTTCTGTACCTTCCCTACATGTATGTATTGGCCTTGGGAGTATAATAACCAGTGACTATGAAACAACAGCGGTGGCAGCCTGGGCGCAGGAGGGCCTAGAGGAGCCATCCCACGTTGAAGGTCAAGAAGGGCGGCGGTGAGGAGACACCCCTCATCCAAGGTAAGGAGAAGCAGCTGCACTTTGCTGGAACAACCGTGAAGAGATACCCCACGTCCAAGGTAAGACAAACCCAAGTAAGATGGTAGGTGTTGAAAGAGGGCATCAGAGGGCAGACACACTGAAACCATATTCACAGAAAACTAGTCAATCTAATCACACTAGGACCACAGCCTTGTCTAACTCAGTGAAACTAAGCCATACCCTGTGGGACCACCCAAGATGGGAGGGCATGGTGGAGAGGTCTGACACAATGTGGTCCACTGGAGAAGGGAATAGCAAACCACTTCATTATTCTTGCCTTGAGAACCCCATGAACAGTATGAAAAGGCAAAATGATAGGATACTGAAAGAGGAACTCACCAGGTCCATAGGTGCCCAATATGCTACTGGAGATCAGTGGAGAAATAACTCCAGAAAGAATGAAGGGATGGAGCCAAAGCAAAAACAATACCCAGCTGTGGATGTGACTGGTGATAGAAGCAAGGTCCAATGCTATACGAGCAATCTTGCATAGGAACCTGGAATGTCAGGTCCATGAATCAAGGCAAATTGGAAGTGGTCAAACAAGAGATGACAAGAGTGAACGTCGACATTCTAGGAATCAGTGAACTAAAATGGACCGGAAAGGGTGAATTTAACTCAGATGACCATTATATCTACTACTGTGGGCAGGAATCCCTAAGAAGAAATGGAGTAGCCATCATGGTCAAAAAAAGAGTCAGAAATGCAGTACTTGGATGCAATCTCAAAAACGACAGAATGATCTCTGTGTGTTTCCAAGGCAAACCATTCAATATCACAGTTATCCAAGTCTATGCCCCAACCAGTAACGCTGAAGAAGCTGAAGTTGAACGGTTCTATGAAGACCTACAAGACCTTTTAGAACTAACACCCAAAAAAGATGTCTTTTTCATTATAGGGGACTGGAATGCAAAAGTAGGAAGTCAAGAAACAGTTGGAATAACAGGCAACTTTGGCCTTGGAATGCGGAATGAAGCAGGGCAAAGACTAATAGAAGCAAACACCCTCTTCCAACAACACAAGAGACGACTCTACACATGAACATCACCAGATGGTCAACACTGAAATCAGATTGATTATATTCTTTGCAGCCAAAGATGGAGAAGCTCTATACAGTCAACAAAAACAAGACCAGGAGTTGACTGTAGCTCTGATCATGAACTCCTTATTACCAAATTCAGACTCAAATTGAAGAAAGTAGGGAAAACCACTAGACCATTCAGGTATGACTTAAATCAAATCCCTTATGATTATACAGTGAAAGTGAGAAATAGATTTAAAGGACTAGATCTGATAGATAGAGTGCCTGATGAACTATGGACAGAGGTTCGTGACATTGTACAGGAGACAGGGATCAAGACCATCCCCATGGAAAAGAAATGCAAAAGAGCAAAATGGCTGTCTGGGGAGGACCTACAAATAGCTGTGAAAAGAAGAGAAGCAAAAAGCAAAGGAGAAAAGGACAGATATAAGCATCTGAATGCAGAGTTCCAAAGAATAGCAAGAAGAGATAAGAAAGCCTTCCTCAGCGATCAATGCAAAGATATAGAGGAAAACCACAGAAAGGGAAAGACTAGAGATCTCTTCAAGAAAATTAGAGATACCAAGGGAACATTTCATACAAAGTTGGGCTCGATAAAGGACAGAAATGGTATGGTCCTAATAGAAGCAGAAGATATTAAAAAGGGGTGGCAAGAATACACAGAAGAACTGTACAAAAAAGGTCTCATGAGCCACATAATCACGATGGTGTGATCACTCACCTAGAGCCTGACATCCTGGAATGTGAAGTCAAGTGGGCCTTAGAAAGCATCATTTCAAACAAAGCTAGTGGAGGTGATGGAATTCCAGTTGAGCTATTTCAAATCCTGAAAGATGATGCTGTGAAAGTACTGCACTCAATATGCCAACAAATTTGGAAAACTCAGCCTTGGCCACAGGACTGGAAAAGGTCAGTTTTCATTCCAATCCTAAAGAAAGGCAATGCCAAAGAATGCTCAAACTACTGCACAATTGCACTCATCTCGCATGCTAGTAAAGTTATGCTCAAAATTCTCCAAGCCAGGCTTGAGCAATATGTGAACCATGAACTTCCTGATGTTCAAGCTGGTTTTAGAAAAGGCAGAGGAACCAGAGATCAAATTGCCAACATCCACTGGATCATAGAAAAAGCAAGAGAGTTCCAGAAAAACATCTACTTCTGCTTTATTGACTATGACAAAGCCTTTGACTGTGTGGATCACAATAAACTGTGGAAAATTCTGAGAGAGAGGGGAATACCAGACCACCTGATCTGCCTCTTGAGAAATCTATGCAGATCAGGAAGCAACATTTAGAACTGGACATGGAAAAACAGACTGGTTCCAAATAGGAAAAGGAGTGTGTCAAGGCTGTATATTGTCACCCTGCTTATTTAACTTATATGCAGAGTACATCATGAGAAACACTGGACTGGAAGAAACACAAGCTGGAATCAAGATTGCCAGGAGAAATATCAATAACCTCAGATATGCAGATGGCCCCACCCTTATGGCAGAAAGTGAAGAGGAACTAAAAAGCCTCTTGATGAAAGTGAAAGAGGAGAGTGAAAAAGTTGGCTTAAAGCTCAACATTCAGAAAATGAATTTCATGGCATCTGGTCCCATCATTTCATGGCAAATAGATGGGGAAACAGTGGAAACAGTGTCAGACTTTAATTTTTTGGGCTCCAAAATCACTGCAGATGGTGACTGCAGCCATGAAATTAAAAGATAATTACTCCTTGTAAGAAAAGTTATGAGCAACCTAGATAGCATATTCAAAAGCAGAGACATTACTTTGCTGACTAAGGTCCGTCTAGTCAAGGCTATGGTTTTTCCAGTAGTCGTGTATGAATGTGAGAGTTGGACTGTGAAGAAGGCTGAGCACCGAAGAAGTGATGCTTTTGAACTGTGGTGTTGGAGAAGACTCTTGAGAGTCCCTTGGACTGCAAGGAGATCCAACCAGTCCATCCTAAAGGAGATCGGTCCTGAGTGTTCATTGGAAGGACTGATGCTAAAGCTGAAACTCCAGTACTTTGGCCACCTCATGCGAAGTGTTGACTCATTGGAAAAGACTGATGCTGGGAGGGATTGGGGGCAAGAGGAAAAGGGGATGACAGAGGATGAGATGGCTGGATGGCATCACCGACTCGATGGACGTGAGTCTGAGTGAACTCCGGGAGTTGGTGATGGACAGGGAGGCCTGGCGTGCTGTGATTCATGGGGTCGCAAAGAGTCGGACATGACTGAGTGACTGAACTGAACTGAACTGAACTGACTCCAGCATTGCCTGAGGAATTCAAGAATCAAGAAATATTAAATATATAGGATTGCTTAGAACAATAAATATAAATTGCAGGTGAATTTAAAATATGAATATTTAATAAATTGCTTATTTATTATAACTAATATTGCGAGTCCCTTGGACTGCAAGGAGATCCAACCACTCCATTCTAAAGGAGATCAGCCCTGGGTGTTCTTTGGAAGGAATGATGCTAAAGCTGAAACTCCAGTACTTTGGCCACGTCATGCAAAGAGTTGACTCATTGTTAAAGGCTCTAAAATCCCTCCCTCTGTTGGGAGACATTAGGGGCAGGAGGAGAAGGGGATGACAGAGGATGAGATGGCTGGATGGCATCACCGACTCGAAGGATGTGAGTGTGAGTGAACTCCGGGAGCTGGTGATGGACAGGGAGGCCTGGCGTGCTGTGATTCATGGAGTCGCAAAGAGTAAGACACGACTGAGCGACTGAACTGAACTGAACTGAATATTTAGATAAGACTATAGGAAAGGGATTCAATATATAAACCTCTATTTTTTATTTTTGTAATGTAAGAATATGTCATTTTAACAAAATGATTTAAATGTATATAATTCTCACCAGTGATGACAAATGAATAATTTAACTTGTCTTAAATTTTGCTAGCCTAAATATACTTGTAAGTGCTACTTTTACCACAGATTTTACAACTTATTAAAAAGTTTATAACTCTCAATGTGTGTTGCTGCTGCTGCTGCTAAGTTGCTTTCATCATGTCCGACTCTTAGCAACCCCATGGACTGTAGCCTACCACGCTCCTCCATCATTGGGATTTTCCAGCCAAGAGTACTGGAGTGCGGTGTCTCAATGTTTAGTGCTATTTTATTTTTCAGGAGTATATTATCTACAAATCATTTATATTATTTTTCCTTTAAGAAAAAATGAGTTTTGTTTCTGTTAATACACACCTAGCCACATTCTGCCACCTTTCCATATGTCTCCCTTAGAATCATAAAATGACAGACTAAATTGAAATTCTGCTAAAATCTAAAATATGCAATACGTGAGAATAAAAATTTAATACATAGAGTTCAAAAAAATCCCTAGAAAGGCTGATAGGGATAATGAACATAAAAGACCATATGAGCATTATATTTTGCCACTTTCCTTATGGAACCTTCTTGGAAGATATTAGTCATTCATTAAGAAGAAAAGGAAGAATTACTACCTGTCCTATGAGAGAGACTTTATCCAGCAGAAAGACTTGTTTGGTAGTCTCTCATCTCTATATATTATTTCTTTAGTAGCATTTTGCTGATGCCTATTTGCTGTATACAATTTAGAGCTATCCCACATTTTTAGGAGCAGAAAGTGTACAGAGTTATATCCAAGGAAATTACATCAACATAAATGAAGAACGGGGAAATTGCCCTTAAGATGGTTAAACAAAAGCGTTGCTGACTTGTTCAGCTTCTCGCAAAGAGTCAGACACAACTGATCTACTTTCACTTTCTTTCAGTGAATGGAGAAGGAAATGGCAACCCATTCCAGTATTCTTGCCTGGAAAGTTCCATGGACAGAGGGGCCTGGAGGGCTGAACAGTTCATTGGGTCACCGACTTGAACACAGCTGAGTGACTGAGTCAGTGAATGGGCTATTTCTCCTTGAACAAGTAGTTACCTTCAACTCCTCACCCCAGTTGAGGTTTCTGTAGTTCTACCTATAACCTGTGCCTATGCTGCCACGGGCGTTATGACTGGGCCAGGTCCAGAGAACTCACTACAGGGTGATTTGTTACCCCAAAAATGTAAACTAAAAACATGCTGTAGATCTTTTTCTAAAAAATCTGACAAAAATTCATCTCATGCTTCCTCTCACTAAATATGGTTATTTTTAAAGTCACAATGGTTAATTGTTGGCATATGTAATGGGTCTCTATTTCTAATCATGTAAATGAAAAGTCCATGAGATACCGAAACAACTCTTAATTTTTAATCATACTGTGACCAGTAGACTGTAAATGCTTTTTTCTTAAACCTAGTGTTTTCTATTTAAGACATTTCTTTTTATCCACCATCAAATGTGTAGTTAATTCAATTCATGCTTTCAGCTCATACTTTCATAGAGCATCTTCTACATACAGAAAACATTAAGAGCTCTAAGGACTCAAACATGAATAACATGTCTTTAGAGTTATATGTACTCTATCCATCTCTGCCAAATCCAGTTAACAGGTCTGTGCCTGACTTTCACAATTTTGTCACTCCATTGAAAACCCAACAAAATTTGTTTGGTATTTAATATGACTTTTCTTACAAAAAAGACCATCACAAAAAGTGATCCTACAAAACTCATATTTAATACAGAGATATTCTTGAGGACGTTATGTATGATTTTGATCAGGATATTTTATTTTATCCAGAATTCAGTACAAGGATATTCCTGTTTCCCCCTCTGAAATTTCTAGGATTTTTTTAAAGACTTTTTTTTTCTTTGTGTATGTGTGTATGTTGTATGGAATTGATGGTAAATATTGTAGCTGGTTGTATTTGTCATTTTGATTTGTCAGTAGAAATGTTAAAGCTAACTCTATGATCAGATCAAGGCACTGGTTAGTATTCTTAATTTATTGCTTGTTTCATATTATCACTTTAAAGTTTTTATATCTGATTTTATAACTTGATTGCAGGTAATTAGTTAAAGTAGGCTACACATATGTGTATACCTGCAAGCACATAAAAAGAGAAGGATAAATGGAATTAGAAATAGAAGAGAAGCAAGAAAGCAGGTAAGAATGGAGAGAAAAAAAATAGTTATGGCAGACCTTCGACAGGTAGCCCCTGAGTTGACTCTCACCTCTGGATATGTTGTACTTGATCTTGCACAATATGCAAAATAACTAGGGTTTAAATTAATTGGTCAACATTTAAATAATATCACAAAAATCACATTTGGTTCATCTTGAAAAACTGGAAGGCATAGAAAAACATTTACATTATTTTGTGGAAACTGTTAATAACTATTGCCCTCTTTAGGCAGGTAGGCACTCTTCAGGTGCCAATACTTAATGTGATTATTTGTTTGTAATGCTCACTTTGTCTTATCCACATATTTATACTGTTTTGTCAGCCTTTATACTCACTTTAGATTTTACCACTCAGGTATGATTCCTGTTTCTTTGGGAAACTCAATGATAAAGGGTATACAGGCACACACACAAATAAACGCATATCCCATTTACTGTCTTTTAAAATGAAGTGGAAGAGAGTTCCGTAAATATGAGTAATAAATAAATCAAAGTCTTTACAGCCCCTTTGGAGATGCATTCTCTACAAAATGATTGAAAACTAAATTAACATAAAAGTATGGGATAATTGACCCTTGCTTACTCTTTACAGATGTTGAAATGGTAGAGCAAGCAGGTGGAGCAAGGTCCCATATCCATCTAAGATTCACACATGTGATGCTGCATATCATCCTCTTTCTTCACTCTGAGAAATTGTCAGTATATTTGTTGAGAATCAAATAGAAATTATCATTAGCTTAGAAAGTTTGTTAATAGCAAAGCGACTCAAGAGCATAAACAATGCAGATTGGCAAGTGCCATTCAAACTGAGAAAAGCACATTACTACTCTATGCTAAACAGCTATGAATGAGTGTGCTCTAATGATGTATACCTGTAAGTATGCCATTAAGCACACTGCTATAATAGATGCAGAAAGAATGGGGCATAATGGAGGACAAAAGAGAGAGATCAGGAAAGATTAATTCTAGCTGGGGGTTTTGCGGAGACCTTGGAAGAGGATGGGTATGAACAGGGATTTAAGTAAACCAATAAAGGCTAATGAAGAAAATGAAAAGATGTATAATCACTCATCACTCAGGATAACATTTTTTCTTAATCCTAAATTAAACTTGCACAGAGATAAACATTTATGACAATTAGGGCTACAGCCTGAAGCATTTTGGCTCACAAACTAAGTGCAATGGTTAATGAGCAAAGATTTCTGTTCCTTTGCATGCGTGAATACTAAGTGTAGAATTTATCATTCACTAAATCATATCCACTTTTTTCTTATGTGTTTCACCAGTGGTTGCATCAATTGTCATTTAACTGCTCTAAATAATGTGTTCTCTTCCCTGTTGTATTAAGCTTTTCCTATCAAGGCTAATGATTTTCTGATTTCCACATGCCAGTGATTTTTGGCAGTAACAAATGATGCCTCTCTTTGAATGTTGCAAGTAGCTTAAATTATATTTTACAAACCCATTTAAAGGATCATTAGTTAAGTTAATATCCTTGTTATTCAGGAGCATAGAACAGTTGTAAAGTATAGGCTAACTTAATACTACTATATTGTCTAGTATTTCAATAGCTTAAAAATAGCTTTTAATCTCTATAACTATAGGTAACTTTGGCCTAAATACATCATTATACCTACTTGTTTGTTGATACTCTAATTCTTGTGACTTCTGTAAAAGTTAATGGTACTTGAATAAACTGTAGAGAATAAGTACTATTTACTACAAACAATAATAAAGTTGCTCTAAGTTGTTCTAGTTCTTAACCATCAGGTTACTATCCAGTTATTTACATAGTACATCTTGTTGTACTTCTCATAATGTTTTATTTCCGCAGACAATACTTCTTACAAAATTTTGATCTGGTGTAGAAGAAATTTTGAAAATGTTAATGAAAGCATCTTGTTTTAAAAATCTATTTATGAAGGTCTTATCCTCTTTAGTCTTGAGAAAATCCATCATGAATATCTATAATATAATATAAAATGGGAGGATTTTGTTTAATATGCCTCATGACTGACATATCAGCAAGGAGTTGGCTTTGTACTTCGAGTAGGAGCAAAAGGGCAACTAAATATCCTTTGTTGAGATAAGCTTAAATATACATGGATCTGTCTTCCTCCTAATCATAACTCAAACATTAAATACAATATAGTGCCTGATTGTAGCCATGTGTTGAGAGTCTATCTAAATGACACTGTGCCACTAGAGATGTGATACATTGATTTCTTCATATTGAGGAATGGCTGACACCCTCCATGTTCCATAGCAGTTTGTGCATCCTTATACAGATTTTATTTTACTATGGGCAGCGGAAGGACAGTTCATGGGACACTGGAAACTCCGGCATTAACTCATCAACAGCCACTAACTCAGAGAATCTAATGCCAACACTGCACTCAAAAGATCAGGTAGATTGAGAGTTACCACTTAGATGGTTAGCACCTCGTTAAATATCTTTATAATAACAGTTACATTAATTACTGAGTATGGGTGAATCCTTTCAGATATCAGATAGGAAGTTTACATGCATGAAAGAAAGGAAGCATAGCACTGAGTCCACTGAACATCATATAAACTTTACAGAGCCATCAGAAGCCACATCTTTTGCCCTCTTGACTTCAGTCCATTGGTACATGAGAAAAGAAAGCATCATGATTCATGCAGAGAAAGTTAAAGATTACTCTATGAATTGCTATATTTTTTCAAAGGGTTTAGATTATATCTTTCAGTAAATTTTTGATGACAAAGACCATTAAAAAACATTTGAAAGAATATTAGGGTTAATCATAAAAGTTTTCATTTAAAAGGTTGTGAATCATAAATTAAAATTGTGAGTCTGTTGAATATTGGAAATAACACCTAGGAGGGTGCAGAAAAGCTCCTGGGTTTTGTGGTGGGTGCCCGTGAAGAAACCTACTAAATATTTAGGAGGTTAGAGGTACTGTACATAATGTGATTATTTTCTAGTAGCAACTAATGCACCAATGGTTCTATGAAGGAAGTCAGTGTAAGTGAACATGTCTAGTATCTTTTTGAGTATAGTTTTGGAAGGTACTTTTTTTATACTGTCAGGATAGAGACAAGCAACTGATTTATAGCAAACCCAGTAAGGGAGGAAATGACAATCTCAGTAAGTTCAATAACACATCATTTAAAACTATCTTAGAAGCTATTAACAATAGATAACATGTGTGGTTTGGCCCCACGTTTTAGTTTGTTGCACCATTACATCTCTGTTCCCAGCTGAAATGTGCATGTGCCCCAAAATAGTTTGCCTCCTGAGTTTCAGGCACTGACCTCACGAAGATTACAGCAGTGCTGTTGTGGCCCATACCTTATAAACTTCATTTGATTTCACTGTTCAGCTAGATTCCTTCCTTTTCTTGATACTCTGACCATAATATTCATTTTATATATGATAAATCTCCCTGAAGCTATTTTAATGGAGGGCTTGTTCATTTGAACAAATGATATCACTATAACAAAGGATGATAAAAGGAAGAATGAGAATGTGAGAGGCAAAATGAGGCAACAACAGATTGTCTTTATTTTCTACTATGTGTTATAGCTGAATTAAATGCTTACCCCCCAAAATGTCTCATTCAAATCTCTTAACCATAAACTAAAAATGTAGATGACCTTAAGAATTATCCTACAATGGAAAATAACATCCCACCACATGGTGAAGAAAATAATATGAAATGTATGGTGGGTGCCTAAGACATTGAACTTTCCAGATGGCACAGAGGTAAAGAATTTGCCTGCCAATGGAGAAGATACAAGAGATATGGGTTTGAGCCCTGACTTGGGAAGATCCCCTCGAGGAGGAAATGGCAATCCACTCCTGTATTCTTCCCTGGAAAATTCCATGGACAGAGGAGCCTGGCAGGCTACAATCCATGGGGTTGCAATGAATTGGACATGACTAAGCAACTGAGTGTATGCCTGAGACATTGAAAAATTTTAGAAATAAGGAAACAGGCTTAGAGAAGCTTAAGGTTCAGTTCAGTTCAGTTCAGTCGCTCAGTCATGTCCGACTCTTTGCAACCCCATGAATCACAGCACGCTAGGCCTCCCTGTCCATCAACTCCCGGAGTTCACTCAGATTCGCGTCCATAGAGTCAGTGATGCCACCAGCCATCTCATCGTCTGTCGTCCCGTTCTTCTCCTGCTCCTAATCCCTCCCAGCATCAAAGTCTTTTCCAATGAGTCAACTCTTCACATGAGGTGGCCAAAGTACTGGAGTTTCAGCTTTAGCATCATTCCTTCCAAAGAAATCCCAGGGCTGATCTCCTTCAGAATGGACTGGTTGGATCTCCTTGCAATCCAAGGGACTCTCAAGAGTCTTCTCCAACACCACAGTTCAAAAGCATCACTTCTTCGGCGCTCAGCCTTCTTCACAGTCCAACTCTCACATCCATACATGACTACTGGAAAAACCATAGCCTTGACTAGACGGACCTTAGTCGGCAAAGTAATGTCTCTGCTTTTGAATATACAATCTAGGTTGGTCATAACTTTTCTTCCAAGGAGTAAGCTTCTTTTAATTTCATGGCTGCAATCACCATCTTGCCCAATATAAAACCCAACAGTGAGTATAAAGCCAAATACAAACTGAACTTTTCCTTTAATCATTTTTAATTATTCCACTATACAGTGTTGCCTCCACAAATTGTATACAAACTACTTTCACACTTTAAATGAACCAATCACATTTCATGATTCTTAAAAACGTAAAAATCATCTTAGCCAATAACTTCAAATGTTCTTCATTAGTTTTTAGTACAAAATCCGAGCTAAATCTTGATTTTGTTCCTTTATGCACCTGTTGATTGAAATGTCAATAGGAAGAAAATGAACAATTCAGGATTTGAAGAAGGAAAATGTCATGGCCACCTATTTTCAGAAATTGGCCAGTTTTTAAGAGTTAAATGCACTATGTTTGATTCTATAATTGGAGAGTACTTAAAAATATTCCCATAAATTCACTGGTTCCTTTGTACACAGTAAGTATATGTATATAGTATACATATACACGTGCATGTGTGCTAAGTCACTCCAGTCATATCTGACTCTTTGTGATGCTATAGACTGTAGCTCACCAGGCTCCTCTGTCCATGGGATTCTCCAGGCAAGGATACTCAGTGGGTTGCCATGCCTTCCTCCAGGGGATCTTCCTGACCCAGGTATTGAACCCGCCTCTCCTGTGACTCCTGTCTTGTAGGCAGATTCTTTACTACTGAGCTACCAGGGAAGCCCCATATATATACACACGTATACACATAACACATACACTGAAGGTGAATGAAGACACTAAAGTAAGCTAGTAACTGTACTGAATCAGATTTCAGCAGGAACATCATCACAAGCATACAAATATCTTTCAGATCTTCAACGCCTGCACTTAATTATGTACTATCTATTTTTCAAAAGCTTTTATTTTTGCACTTTCTACNGATTAGTTTTTATAAATTGGCACATAAAAATATCAGAGTTTATATATTTATGTGTATAAACATACATTAAATGCTTTCAAAGAAAATAGTATCTGTTGCATTGTGCAAGTATGTTGAAATTAAAATATTTTTGTTAGCATACTACTTCTGTTAGTATTCTTAAAGCTGTTTTGAAATTTAATCTTTTTCTCATCAACACAAAAGAGATTCTAATATTGTGACATAGAAAAGATTATAATTGCTTAACTATTGTACAATATGGCAAATACACATTTTGCACATATCAACAGAGATGCTATGTGGATAAAAATGTTTTCATTATGTATTTGATTTCTTAACAAATGTGCTTACATCAAAATCTTAATAAGTTTAAAATGTGTGGGGTTTTTTGCTCTGTTAAATAATAACTACTTCCATTTCTCACTACAGTATTTTATAATATTTACTTTTCTGTGTACTTGGTAACAGGCATTATAGTAAGCTGTATGGATAAAGCAGTGAGCTTTCCTCACAAGATTGTTGTCTTCAGTGAACTTACCACCTAGCCCTTGCCTCTTAATTCTGTGTTTCCTAGTGTCTCAGGCTCTATTAAAATATATATGTGGAGCCTTACACCAACCCTACTGAATCAGAATCTCAGTGATTAGTCCTTACCAAATCTATTTTGAAAAATAAAGAAAAAGCTTTATTTTTTTAGAATACTTTCAAGTTTACAGAAAAATCACAAAGATAGTACAGAGAGTTCCAATATACCCTATATCTAGCTTTTTCTAGGAGCAACACTATATTCTTAGGGTACATTTGCTATAATGAATAAACAAATGGTAAGGATCAGCAGTAAAGAATCAGTCTGCCAAGCAGGAGACACAGGTTTAACCCCTGGCTCAGGAAGATATTCTGGAGAAGGATATGGCAACCACTCCAGTATTCTTGCCTGGGAAATCCCATGACCAGAGGAGCCTGGCAGGCTATAGTCCAGTGGGTCACAAAGAGTCGGACATGACTCAGTGACTAAATAACAGCAACAGTAACAACAACAGTACATTATTATTACCTAAAGCTCGTAGTTTATTCAGTAATTTTTAACCAATGTCTTTTTCTCTTCCAGGATCCTATCCAGGATCCTATCCAGAATGCCACAGTACAATTAGGCATCACGTCTCCTTAGGTTTCTCCTGGCTGTGACATTTTCTCAGACTTTCCTTATTGTTGATGATCCTGACAGTTTTGAGGAGTATTTGTTGTGTATTTTGAGGAGTACTGACTAGTTTTAAGAATGTTCGTCAACGGGGATTGGACTAATATAATCCTCATGATTAGCCCGGAGTTACGCATTTTCAGGAGGATGGCCACAAAGGTAAGGGGGCACTTCATCGCATCTTATGAAGGGATCACTTCCGTTTGGTCGCTCAGTCGTGTCTGACTCTTTGAGACCCCATGAATCGCAGCACGCCAGGCCTCCCTGTCCATCACCAACTCCTGGAGTTCACTCAGACTCACTCCCATTGAGTCAGTGATGCCATCCAGCCATCTCGTCCTCGGTCGTCCCCTTCTCCTCCTGCCCCCAATCCCTCCCAGCATCAGAGTCTTTTCCAGTGAGTCAACTCTTCGCATGAGGTGGCCAAAGTACTGGAGTTTCACCTTCAGCAACATTCCTTCCAAAGAAATTCCAGGACTGATCTCCTTTAGGATGGACTGGTTGGATCTCCTTGCAGTCCAAGGGACTCTCAAGAGTCTTCTCCAACACCACAGTTCAAAAGCATCAATTCTTCAGTGCTCAGCTTTCTTCACAGTCCAACTCTCACATCCATACATGACTACTGGAAAAACCATAGCCTTGACTAGACGGACCTTAGTCAGCAAAGGAATGTCTCTGCTTTTGAATATGCTATCTAGGCTCTCATAACTTTCCTTCCAAGGATTACGTACCGCTGTTGATGTCAACCTTGGCTACGTGGCTGGCATAATGTTTGTCATGTTTCTCCACTCTAAACTTACTCTTCCTGACCCCACATTCAACACTACACTCTTTGGAGGAACTTACTCACCATAGCCCGTATTTAAGGGGCAAAAAGTAAGGCTCTGACTCCTTGAGTGTAGAGTATTTCTATCAGCTATTTGGAATTCTCTCTCATATTTGTCTTCTCTCATTCATTTATATATTTATTTGATAATCACCTAATACAGACTCATGAATATTTATTTAACACTTTTATCTATAATCCATTACTTTTTGTATGTATTTTTCTAGCTTTGGCCATTGAGAGCCGTTTCATCTGACTCCTGTGTTCAATCATCACTGCAGTAATTTTTTTAACTTTTTATTTTGTATTGGGGTATAGGCAATTAACAATGTTTTGATAGTTGCAAGTGAAAAGCAGAGGGACTCAGCCATACATATACATTTATCCATTCTTTCCCAAACTCTCCTCCCATCCAGGCTGTCACATAACATTGAGCAGACTTCAGTTTGGTATACAGGAGGTCACTGATTGTAGCTTTTTTGAGAACATCACATTCTGAAAACTATAAGATGCTACAGACTCATCTTTTATATATTCTTGTCCCAGTCCTAGAATCAGCTATTTCTCCTAAAGTCTTGGGTTTCTGGTTTTTGTTTTTGTTTTTGTTTTTTTTTTTGATAATGGTATTAGAAACCAAAATCTGTGTGCTAGGTATGCTTGTTGTTACCAGGTACCTCTCAGGTGACAGGGCAAAACACAATATGTGTATGTATTATGTTATGTTGCCGCTGCTGCTGCTGCTAAGTCACTTTAGTCGTGTCCAACTCTGTGCGACTCCATAGATAGCAGCCCACCAGGATCCCCAGTCCCTGGGATTTTCCAGGCAAGAGTACTGGAGTGGGGTGTCATTATTTTGTTATGTTCAGTTCAGTTCAGTTGCTCAGTCATGTCTGACTCTTTGCGACCCCATGAATCGCAGCATGCCAGGCCTCCCTGTCCATCACCAACTCCTGAAGTTCACTCAGACTCAGATTCATCGAGTCGATGATGCCATCCAGCCATCTCATCCTCGGTCGTCCCCTTCTCCTCTTGCCCCCAATCCGTCCCAGCATCAGAGTCTTTTCCAATGAGTCAACTCTTCACATGAGGTGGCCAAAGTACTGGAGTTTCAGCTTCAGCATCATTCCCTCCAAAGAAATCCCAGGGCTGATCTCCTTCAGAATGGACTGGTTGGATCTCCTTGCAGTCCCAGGGATTCTCAAGAGTCTTCTCCAACACCACAGTTCTAAAGCATCAATTCTTCAGCGCTCAGCTTTCTTCACAGTCCAAATCTCACATCCATACATGACCACTGGAAAAACCATAGCCTTGACTAGATGGACCTTAGTCGGCAAAGTAATGTCTCTGCTTTTGAATATGCTGTCTAGGTTGGTCATAACTTTTCTTCCAAGCAGTAAGCGTCTTTTAATTTCATGGCTGCAGTCACCATCTGCAGTGATTCTGGAGCCCCCCAAAATAAAGTCTGACACTGTTTCCACTGTTTACCCATCTATTTCCCGTGAAGTGATGGGACCAGATGCCATGATCTTTGTTTTCTGAATGTTGAGCTTTAAGCCAACTTTTTCACTCTCCTCTTTCACTTTCATCAAGAGGCTTTTTAGTTCCTCTTCACTTTCTGCCATAAGGGTGGTGTCATCTGCATATCTGAGGTTATTATTATGCTATGTTACATATCTGTAAATACTCATCTATATATCCAAATGTATCTATATTAAGCAAAACATCAGTTTACACTGATATCTCTAATTCTAGTCCACAACAACATAGATTATTGAAACTTTCTCCTCTTATGTGCATGCTAAATTGCTTCAGTCATGTCCAATTCTTTGTGATCTGATGGACTGTAGCCTGCCAGGCTTCTCTGTGAATGGGATTCTTCAGGCAAGAATACTGGAGTGGGTTGCCATGTCCTTCTACAGGGGATCTTCCTGACCAGGAATCGACCGTGTCTCCTGCGGCTCCTACATTGCAGGCCAATTCTTTTACCTCTGAGCCACCAGGGAAGACCACTTTCCTTGCTTATCTGTAAAATTCCTCCTAACAATGAGAATCTGTCTCTGCCATATGCCATACATTTACTTATTTACTTCTAGTACACAATTATAGTAGTATCACAAATATTAACCAGTACTCCCATGGGAAACTTACCATGAAGAATAGAGTCCTTATGTGTTCTTTCTTTGCCTTTAGCCTTACACACACCATTTAGTGTCAATAACTAGGCAGGCCCTTTATCTCACCCACTTAAGTGAAGCTGTTTAATACATGTATAATACAGTTACACTGTTTTGTCAGATTTTGCCTTCCATCCGTGTGTAGTCCAATCTCCTAAATTACTATTTTTACTTCGCATGCAGTAAGATTCACTCTTAGTACTACAGTAAAGTTCTATGGGATTTGACAAATGCACAGAATTATGTATCCACAATAATAGTATGATACGGAATAGCTTCACTGGTTTAAAATATCCCCTGTACTTCAGCTATCAACCACTCACCCCTCAGTTCCCTGTGAGTCATGAACCCTTTATCACTGCTAAAGTTTTTTTTTTTTCTAAAATGTCATACAATTCAAATAATCCAGTATATAAGCTGCTCAGACTAGTTTTTTTTCTATCACTGAGCAAAATACATTTAAGAATCATATATGTCTTTACATGATTTGATAGCTTATTTCTATTGTATCGATATAACCAGTTTACTTATCAAGTCACCTACTGAATGACATCTTGATTATTTTTGGCAAGAATGAGTAAAACTGCTCTCAACATTCACACAGTTTTTGTGCATATAAGTTTTCAAATTATTTGGGTAAATACCTAAGAGCATGACTGATAGATCTCATGGTGAAACTATGTTCAACTTTTTTCTTGACTTCCTTCTTTTGCATTCCAGTCCCCTATAATGAAAAGGACATCTTTTTTGGGTGTTAGTTCCAGAGGGTCTTGTAGGTCTTCATAGAACTGTTCAACTTCAGCTTCTTTGGCTTTAGTGACTGGGGCATAGACTTGGATTACTGTGGTATTGAATGATACATTTGATATTGAATGGCCTTGAAAATGAACAGAGATCATTCTGTTATTTTTGAGATTGCACCTAAATACTGCATTTGAGACTCTTTTGTTGACCATGAGGGATACTCCTTTCTTCTAAGGGATTCTTTCCCACAATAGCAGATATAATGGTCATCTGAATTAAATTTGCCCATTCCTGTCCATTTTAGTTCACTGACTCCAAAAGCATTGATGTTCACTTTTGTCATCTCCTGTTTGACCACTTCCAATATACCTCGAGTCATGGACCTAACATTCCAGGTTCCTGTGCAATATTGTTCTTTGCACATCGGACTTTACTTCCATCACCAGTGTCACATGCACAGCTGGGCATTGCTTTCCCTTTGGATCCTTCTTTTCATTGTTTCTGCAGTTATTACTGCACTTTTCTCCACTAGCACCTACTGAAGTGGGGAGTTATTGCAAAATTCAGACTTAAATTGGAGAAAGTAGAGAAAACTACCAGACCATCCAGGTATGACCTAAATCAAATCCCTTATGCTCATACAGTGGAAGTGACAAATAGATTCAGAGGATTAGATCTGATAGCCAGAATGCCTGAAGGAATATGGACAGAAGTTCATGACATTACACAGGAGTCAGTGATCAAGACCATTGCCAAGAAAAAGAAAAGCAAAATGGTTGTTTAAACAGGTAGTACAAACAGCTGAGAAAGAAGAGAGACTAAAGGCAAAGGAGAAAACTACTTTTTCTTCTTCTCTAGAGAGATACAGATTGAACCTGGGTCTCCTGCACTGGTAGGCAGATTCTTTAACTTCTGAGCCACCTGGGATGACCCATTCAACACAATCCTCAATTAATTATAGATATAATTTAGAAAAATTGATAACCCTTTGGAAAATGATTTTAAATCTATTAAAAGAAAATGTGTATGCTACTTTCAACATATGCAAGCCCATAGGTAAATGTTCTTAAACTTAGCAATTTTAATATTTTAAAATTTAGTTCTAGAGGTGAGTATAAACAGTGTAATTAAATGTGATTTTGATTTTTTCTAGTTACACACAGATTGAAGATGTTATGGTTGATATTATGACTCTTGAAAATTCCATGCTTAGTATATTTCAGTTCAGTTCAGTCACTCAGTCATGTCTGACTCTTTGCGACACCATGAACTGCAATACTCTAGGCCTCCCTGTCCATCACCAACTCCTGTGCACTCCAGGCCTCCCTGTCCATCACCAACTCCTGGAGTCTACCCAAACCCATGTCCATGGAGTCGGTGATGCCATCCAAGCATCTCATCCTCTGTCGTCCCCTTCTCCTCCTGCCCTCAATCTTTCCTAGCATCAGGGTCTTTTCAAATGAGTCAGCCCTTCGCATCAGGTGGCCAAAGTATTGGAGTTTCAGCTTCAGCATCAGTCTTTCCAATGAACACCCAGGACTGATCTCCTTTAGGATGGACTGGTTGGATCTCCTTGAAGTCGAAGGGACTCTCAAAAGTCTCCAACACCACAATTCCAAAGGATCAATTCTTCAGCACTCAGGTTTCTTTATAGTCCAAATCTCACATCCATACATGACCACTGGAAAAACCATAGCCTTGACTAGATGGACCCTTGTTGACAAAGTAATGTCTCTGCTTTTTAATATGTTGTCTAGGTTGGTCATAACTCTCATTCCAAGGAGTAAGCATCTTTTAATTTCATGGCTGCAATCACCATCTGCAGTGATTCTGGAGCCCCCAAAATAAAGTCAGCCACTGTTTCCACTGTTTCTCTATCTATTTGCCATGATCTTCGTTTTCTGAATGTTGAGCTTTAAGCCAACTTTTTCACTCTCCTCTTTCACTTTCATCAAGAGGCTCTTTAGTTCTTCTTCACTTTCTGCCATAAGGGTGGTGTCATCTGCATATTTGAGGTTATTGATATTTCTCCCAGCATTCTTGATTCCAGCTTGTGTTTCTTCCAGTCCAGCGTTTCTCATGATGTACTCTGCTTAGAAGTTAAATAAGCAGAGTGACAATATACAGCCTTGACGTACTCCTTTTCCTATTGGGAACCAGTCTGTTGTTCCATGTCCAGTTCTAACTGTTGCTTCCTGACCTGCACACAGGTTTCTCCAGGGGCAGGAGCAGTGGCTGCAACAGTGCAGGAGTGGCGGCTGCGATGGCTGTGACAGCACAGGAGCTGCTGAGAGGAGCTACCCCACGTCCAAGAGCGGGGCAGTGCCTGCGCTTTGCTGGAGCAGCCGTGAAGAGATATCCCACGAACAAAGTAAGAGAAAACCAAGTTAGACGGTAGGCGCTGAGACGGAACATCATAGGGCAGACAAACTGAAACCACAATACAGACAACTAGCTAATCTGACCACATAGATCAGCCTTGTTTAACTCAATGAAACTAAGCCATGCCATGTGGGGTCATCCAATATGGACGGGTCATGGTGGAGAGGTCTGAAAGAATGTGGTCCACTGGAGAAGGGAATGGCAAACCACTTCAATATTCTTGCCCTGAGAACCCCATGAACAGTATGAAAAGGCAAAATGATAGGATACTGAAAGAGGAACTCCCCAGGTCGGTAGGTGCCCAATATGCTACTGGAGATCAGTGGAGAAATAACTCCAGAAAGAATAAAGGGATGGAGCCAAAGCAAAAACAACCCCCAGCTGTGGATGTGACTGGTGATAGAAGCAAAGTCCAATGCTATAAAGAGCAATATTGCATAGGAACTGGAATGTTAGGTCCATGAATCAAGGCAAATTGGAAATGTTCAAACAGGAGATGGCAAGCGTGAACATTGATATTCTAGGAATCAGTGAACTAAGATGGACTGGAATGAGGGAATTTAACTCAGATGACCATTATATCTACTACTGTGGACAGGAGTCCCTCAGAAGAAATGGAGTAGCCATCATAGTCAACAAGAGAGTCCGAAATGCAGTACTTGGATGCAATCTCAAAAACGACAGAATGATCTCTGTGTGTTTCCAAAGCAAACCATTCAATAACACAGTAATCCAAGTCTATGCCCCAACAAGTAATGCTGAAGAAGCTGAAGTTGAACGGTTCTATGAAGACCTACAAGACCTTCTAGAACTAACACCCCAAAAAATGTCCTTTTCATTATAGGGGACTGGAATGCAAAAGTAGGAAGTCAAGAAACACCTGGAGTAACAGAAAGAAGCAGGGCAAAGGCTAATAGAATTCTGCCAAGAGAACAGAAATCATATGGTCATAGCAAATACACTCTTCCAACAACACAAGAGAAGATTCTACACATGGACATCACCAGATGGTCAATATCAAAATCAGACTGATTATATTCTTTGCAGCCAAAGATAGAGAAGCTCTATACAGTCAGCAAATCAAAATTGGAAGCTGTCTGTGGCTCTGATCATGAGCTCCTTTTTGCCAAATTCAGACTTAAATTGAAGAAAGTGGGCTAGACCATCCATGTATAACCTAAAATAAATATCTTATGACTATACAGTGGAAGTGTGAAATAGATTTAAGGGACTAGATCTGATAGAGTTCCTGAAGAACTATGGATGGAGGTTCACGACATTGTACAGGAGACAGGAATCAAGATCATCCCCAAGAAAAAGAAATGCAAAGAAGCAAAACGGCTGTCTGAGGAGGCCTTACAAATAGCTGTGAAAAGAAGAGAAGTGAAAAGTAAAGAAGAATAGGAAAGATATACTCATTTGAATGCAGAGTTCCAAAGAATAGCAAGGAGAGATAAGAAAGCCTTCCTCAGCAATCAATGCAAAGTAACCATATTTTCATCCTCACAAAAAAGTTTTTTGTATAAACATGAACAAACATGTGCATGAAATATAGACATGTGACCACAGCATGTTTTTTTCCCCAAAGTATGGGAACAGTGTGAGGAAGCACTCCATACACAACTTATTCCATGGACATAGTTATAAGTACAATTTTTGCTATATTAATTTAAATAATTATTATAGACATTTGTGTAAGTGATCAAAAGTGAACATTTCACCTGTACTATTTCCTTCATCAAATAGTGTTAAGCAACTATAATAAGTAATCTTAATAATAATGACTTTCAGTTCAGTTCAGTTCGGTTCAGTCACTCAGTCATGTCTGACTCTTTGTGACCCCATGAATTACAGCATGCCAGGCCTCCCTGTCCATCACCAACTCCCGGAGTTCACTCAGACTCACGTCCATCGAGTCAGTGATGCCATCCAGCCATCTCATCCTCTGTCACCCCCGTCTCCTCCTGCCCCCAATCCTTCCCAGCATCAGAGTGTTTTCCAATGAGTCAACTCTTTGCATCAGGTGGCCAAAATATTGAAGTTTCAACTTTAGGATCAGTCCTTCCAATGAACACCCAGGGCTGATCTCCTTTAGAATGGACTGGTTGGATCTCCTTGTAGTCTAAGGGACTCTCAAGAGTCTTCTCCAACACCACAGTTCAAAAACATCAATTAGTGCACTTCAAATCAAAGGAAACTAATTAGTGAAAACAAAATTGATGGTGGGGCAGGAAATTTTTTTCTCATCTAAACTAATTAAAAGCAAAGAATTTCTTCCATTTCATAAAGGTAGTTAGATTCAAAATCTCAAACCTCCTTATTAAGTTGTGTTCAGCATACATTTTATATACAACAGCTAAACATTGAGACAATGATAAAGGTAGCAAATTAATGTCCATTTGCAAGGAAACATCTCAGGCAAACCATTTGAGACCTTTATTATAATCACACTGGCTTCATTTAAAATACAAATTGAAAGATTGTCCTGAGTTTGTTGTTTCTATTCCTACCTTTTTGATCAAATCTATTATTGTGCCTCGTTCACTTTATGTCTATCATCTAGACATACACACACACAAACACACATATAATCATAATCATATTGGTAAATATGTGGGTTTATATATTTACATATGATCTCTAATATTTTTAAATGAATACTGACTTTTCAAAAAATCTAAATTGAATGCCATAATCTAAAGGTATCAAAATGAAAAGAAATGAAAATATTAGGAAGATAGCAGTTGATTAATTACAAACTTAATTCTTTGTCTCAGAAAGAATAACATGTTGACATTTTAAAAACTCATTTTGAGGAAAAAAAAAAAACAGATTGAGAAAGTTTCCATATAATCTCTGAAAGGATATAGTTTTCAGTGAGTGTGAATTACATTTTATTTTATACAAGGTTTTACTAGTGTGGTATTTTCTGTTATATTGAGTTATAACTCCCTACCCATAGAGGCAGCTTTTGATTTGATTTTCATTGCCTTGGGCAAGCATGATTGAGGACCCACAAGACTGTAGAAGATGTTGATTGATTCTTTTGATCCTAGGAGATAATAGAAAGTGTTTAAATTGGTTGTGTTAAAAAAATCTGAGGATGAATTGAGACTTTAGGCAAATTGCAGAGATTTTTAATCTTCGATTTGTTCAAATCTGTAACATAGGAAACAGAAAAGATTTATATCTCCTCTTGTCAAATTCCTTTCTATTTCACATCAATCACTTTTTTTTTTTCTCTTCACCTTTTCTGGTCCTATGTGATTCCTTTATTCCTAGAATTAGAGGCCTCTGAGTTTTATTTAAATTAAAAATGGTATCAAAGTCACACATACAATGAAAGTTAAGCCACAGCAAGTCTGGAGATCAGACCAAAGAGAAGTGGACAAAAAATTATCATTGGCAAAATAAAAAGTGAATCTACGTGCTTCTCTTTAGGAGTCTAAAGCACTAATCATTATATCCCTACCTTGGACAATCTGACAAAATACTTCCAACAAAGCTCTTATGATACACTGCTGTCCTATCAGAGTGTCTCAGCTAGATATTAAGATGTATGGGAAATAATATGTTACTGTCAGTCTATACAGAACTGAAGTGTATATGGTGATTAGAAGATGCATGGTTGTACTGACAATACTTATTTCCATATTGACAATGAAAGTGAAAGTCTCTCAGTCATATCCGACTCTTTGCCACCCCATGTACTATAACAGTACATGGAATTCTCTAGGCCAGAATACTGGAGTGCATGGCCTTTCCCTTCTCCAGGGGATCTTCCCACCTCAAGGATCGAACCCAGGCCTCCTGCAGTGAAGGCAATTCTTTACCAGCTGAGCTATCAGGAAAGCCATATTAATGATAGTTACAGAAAAAAGCAAAAACAAAGGGGACTTCTTTGGGGTCTGTAATCCAGAGGTTATTTTACCTCTGTTCCTTAATGGGACATAGTCACTCAAAAATATAAAAGTTTGGTGTCTCCACAGGCAAGAAAAACAAGAGGAAAACAGATGAGACCATATAAAACTGAAATATCTGCACAGTAAGGAAGATTATCAACAAAATGAACAGGCTGCCTATTGAATGGAGATGGTACTTACAAACAATATATATCATAAGAGGTTAATATCCAAAATACACAAAGAACCAATATGAGTCAACATCAGGAAAAAAAGAAAAAGCAGATTAAAAAATGGCCAGAGGACATGAATAGAAAATTTTCCAAGGTCAACATAAAGATGGTCAACAGGCACATGAAAAGGTGTGAAATATCATTAATTTTAAGACAAGTGCAAATCAAAACTACAATGAGATAACATGTCACACCGTCAGAATGTTCATTAACAAAAAGACAACAAATAATAAGTGTTGGAGAGATGTGGAAAAAAGGAGACCCTTGTGCACTCTGAGTGGGATTGGAGACTTGTGTAGCCAATATGGAAAACTATATGGAGATTCTACAAAAAATTAAAAATACAACCACTATAAGATTCAGTGCTCCCACTATTGGGTATTTATCTGATAAAAACAAGAACTCTAATTTGAAAAGATATATGCATATCTATATTTGTTATAGGATTAGTAGCAAAAACCAAGACGGAAGCAACCTGAGTGCCCATCAGTAGATGGATAAAGAAGACACCCCCCCCCAATACATACACAATGGAATATTACTCAGCCATAAGAAAGAAAGAAATCTTGCTATTCGTGACAGCATGGATGGACCTGAAAGTATTATGCTAAAGTGAAATAAGACACTTAGGTAACAGAGAAAGATAAATGCTGTATGATTTCACTTAGGCTTAAACAAATGAAGCAACATAACCAAACATAAACAAAGTCATAAATATAGAGAACAAACAGGTGGTTGGCACAGGAACTGAGAGTGGAGACAGGAGATAAATGGTTGAGGGAGATTAGGAGAAACAAACTTCCAGTTACAAAATAAATGTCATGGGTATAAAATGTACAGTGTTGGAAATACAATAAATAATGACATAATATATTTATATTATGACAGATGGTAACTGGACTTATTGTGGTGATCATTTTGAAATGTAGAGAAACAGTGAATCACTACATTGTGTATCAGGAACTAACATAGTGTTGCAGGTGAATTATACTTCACAAACTAATAAACAAACTCATAGGGAAAAAAAAAAAAGATTTATGGCTACTCAAGTGTGGAAGGAGGGAAAGGAAGAGGGAATTGAATGAAGGGTGTCAGATGGTAAAAATTTCCAGTTATAAGTACTAGAATTGTAATGTATAACATGATAACTATAATTATCATTTAGTATATTAAGCATGAAAGTTAATAGAATAAATCCTGAGCTCTCATCACAAGCACTTTTTTTTTCCATTTCTTTAATAGTATATCTCTATGAGATGATGAATGTTCACTAAACTTATTGTGAGAATCATTTCATGATGATATAAAATCATTAAGCTCTACATCTTAAGCTTATACAGAGCCATGTCAATTTTATCACAATAAAACTGGAAGAAAAATAAAATTTTTAAATGTAATAGTTTGGGCACACTAGTACTGAATTCAGTAGTGTTAGGCACTTTCCCAAGCACACTCATAGATATTAACTTATCTAGATTTTTAAATAATTCCACAAGATAGATTATATTATCCTCATTTTATGATAAACTACTTGGGAAACATGAAGGTCAAATGAGTTGCATGCACCAATGAGTAAGGCCAGGAACTGAACAATATGTTCATATTAATAACCACTGACCACTAAGCTGCACTAAGTTAATAGTTCTCTAGGTCTAAGCCCTTCAAAAGCTTCACCAACACCTAAGAAGCATTCTGTCAATATTCATCTTGGAGCCTTTAGAACTGGTTAATATAATTTTGAAACACCTTTCTCCATTTAGTTTACATTGATTTTGTGCTACTTCTCTGGAAGATATGAGTAAATGGAAATTTTATTTTTTAATTGAAAATGAGATCCTCAACAGTTAGCTTCACTGAAATAACAACTGGAAGGCCATGTATCATGTAATTGCTCTTGGCCTTCTACATTTGTCCATGGCATTTCTTCTCATAAAAACCAAAATACTAATATTTGCATTACCAAACAAAGAAAAATCTTTATAATACATAATTTTAAAAACATAAAATTTAGGTCATGTAAAGTAAGATTTTTTTGCACTCTAAAAAGTACAAAAAAAAAGAGACATTTTTAAATGTGTTAATTTCTTGAATTTCCATTTCTTTGCAAATTATGCCATTTTATACCACCAAATATCTCTTCAGCTGATAACAGATGACCATTAAAAAACAACCCAGTAAATGTTACCAAACTGATAGGCTGTGAAATGGATCCATTTTGTTTTTATTTCCAAAATGATCAAGAAATTCTGAAAGAAAAAAAGATCCAGGAGATGATACTGAAAATGAGATCAAAATTATGCCTTTTTCAGTGGGAATCTGGCTATTAGAAAACCTTGTCATTTGTTTGTGTGTCTGTGTATGGAAAATTTTTGCATTTCTCAAACTCTAGAAGATCTCAGGTTGTGACATTTCCCTTCTATTATCATTGCCTCTGCTCACAAACGTGGCACTGGTACTATTTGACGAAGTCTGTCTAACAGAGTAAGAAGACTGAACATCATACTGCTGCCTCTAAAACTTATTTTTCATGTTTATTTTTCCTAGGTGATATCAAGTGTGATTTTTTTATTCTTTAACATCTCTTTGCGAGCTAATACAGTTTTCCTGAACATTCTAAGTTAAGCATAATAATTTAGGTTATATGAGAGTTGTCATTGTTCAGTCGCTCAGTGTGTTCAACTCTTTGAAACACCATGGACTGTCGCACGCCAGGCCTCCCTGTCCTTCACCATCTCCCAGAGCTTGCTCAAACTCATGTCCATTGAGTCTATGATGCCACCCAACCATCTCATCCTCTGTCTCTCCATCTTTCTCCTGTCTTCAGTCTTGTCCAGCATCAGGGTCTTTGCCACTGAGTCTGCTCTTTGTATCAAGTTGTCAAAGTATTGGAGATTCAGCTTCAGCATCAGTCTTTCTAATAAATATTCAGGGTTGATTTCCTTTATGATTCACTAGTTTGATTTCCTTGCTGTCTAAGGGACTCTCAAGTGTCTTCCCCAACACTGCAGTTCAAAAGCATCAGTTCTTAGGCTCTCAGCCTTTTTTATGGTCCAACTCTCACTTCTGTCCTGTCTATTTGCCGTGAAGTGATGGGACCAGATACCATGATCTTTGTTTTATAATGTTGAGTTTTAGGCCAAGAGAGTTAATTAATATTAAACACTCAATGTTTTGAATATAACACTAGTTGTATATAAAATAAAGAACACTATAGGGTTTTTTTGCCTCCTTTTCCTTATGCATTTATCCTGTAGGACTTAACTTGACAAGAGCCATGGATTCAAAAAAACCTGAACTCAAATTTCTGGTTCCCCATTCACTTTATTTTGGGAACTCTGGGGATAATTTTTTCTCATGATAAAAAGGTGGTGAAAATACCCACTATATAGAGTTGTTATAAAGATTAGATGAGATTTGGGAAGAAGGTTCTTGTACTTGGCACAAAAGAGACAAACCACCAATAGTAGTTAAACAAAATAATATTAATCAGTTCAGTTCAGTTCAGTTGCTCAGTTGTACATGACTGCCTCCACATGGACTGCAGCATGCCAGGCTGCCCTGTCTATCACCAACTCTCGGAGTTTACTCAAACTCATGTCTACTGAGTCAGGGACCAACCATCTCATCCACTGTTGTCCCCTTCTCCTCCTGCCTTCCATCTTTCCAAACATCAGGGTCTTTTCCAATGAGTCAGTTCTTCACATCAGGTGGCCAAACTATTGGAGCTTCATCTTCAGCATCAGTCCTTCCAATGAATATTCAGTACTGATTTCTTTTAGGATGGACTGGTTGGATCTCCTTGCTGTCCAAAGGACCCTCAAGGGTCTTCAACACCACAGTTCAAAAGCATCAGTTCTTCAGTGCTCAGCTTTCTTTATAGTCTAAATCTCACATCCATACATGAATACTGGAGAAAGCATAGCTTTGACTAGATGCATCTTTGTTGGAAAGTAATGTCTCTGCTTTTTAATATGCTGTCTAGGTAGGTCATAGCTTTTCTTTCAGAGAGTAAGTGTCTTTTAATATCATGGCTGCAGTCACGATCTGCAGTGGTTTTGGAGCCCAGGAAAAGAAAGTCTGTCATGGTTTCCATTGTTTCCCCATCTATTTGCCAAGAAGTGATGGGACAGGATGCAATGATCTTAGTTTTAAAAAACTAATGTTGAGTTTTAAGTCAGCTTTTTCACTCTCCTCTTTCACTTTCATCAGGAAGGTCTTTAGTTCCTCTTCATTTTATGCCATAAGGGTGGTGTCATCTGCGTATCTGAGGTTATTGATATTTCTCCCAGCAATCTTGATTTCAGTTTGTGCTTTATCCAGCCTGGCATTTTCCATGATGTACTCTGCATATAAGTTAAATAAGCAGGGTGACAATATACAGTCTTGACATAATCCTTTCCCAATATGGAACCAGTCTATTATTCCATATCTGGTTCTAACTGTTATTTCTTGACCTGCATACAACTTTCTCAGGAGGCAGGAAAGTGGTGTGGTATTCCTATCTCTTGAAGAATTTTCCATAGTTTGTTGAGATCCACACAGTCAAAGGTTTGGACGTAGTCAATGAACTAGAAGAAGATAGATGTTTTTCTGGAACTCTCTTGCTTTTTCTATGATCCAACAGATGTTGGCAATTTGACCTCTGCTTCCTCTGCCTTTACTAATCCAGCTTGAATATCTGGAAGTTCTTGGTTTGCATACTGTTGAAGCTTCTCTTAGAGAATTTTGAGCATTACTTTGCTAGCATGTCAGATGAGTGCAATTGTGCAGTAGTTTGAACATTCTTTGGCATTGCCTTTCTTTGGGATTGGAATGAAAACTGACCTTTTCCAGTCCTGTGGCCACTGCTGAGTTTTCCAAATTTGCTGGCATATTGAGTGCAGCACTTTCACAGCATCATCTTTTAGGATTTGAAATAGCTCAGCTGGAATTCCATCACCTCCACTAGCTTTGTTCATAGGCCTACTTAACAGCACTTTACTGCAGTTTACCTCAGCATTTTATCTGTGCAATAGCAGTTCCTTTGTCAAGTCTTTTTCCCATCTGGATATCTAATGGCACATGTGAGGAAGGCAGTTAAGATGCGATCTTTTAACATTTTCTATTTTTTTTTAATTTTAAAGAATTATGTGATGGTATTTTTTAACAATGTTGTGTTCCTTTCAGGTGTATAGCAAAGTGATTCAGTTATATATGTACATATACACATACACAAGTATCTTTTTTCAGATTATTTTCCCTTCAAGATTATTTCAAAATATAATAAATGCTATAAGTAAGTCTTTGTTGGTTATCTGTTTTATATATAGTTGTGTGTATATATTAATCCCAATTTCCTAATTTATCCCCCTCCTTCCCCCTTTGGAAACCATAATTTTGTTTTCTATGTCTGTGGGCCTATTTCTGTTTTATATATAAATTCATTTGTATGTATCTTTTTTTTAGACTTTACATATAATATGATATTGCAGAACTATTTATGATAGCCAAGACATGGAAACAACCTAAATGTTCATCCACAGATGAATAGATATGACATATACACATATATCACATAATAGTAATAGAATATTACTCAACCACAGAAAAGAATGAAATAATGCCGCTTACAGCAACGTGGATGGACCCAGAGATGATCATACTTAGTGAAGTGTACTAGACAGAGAAATAAGCATAGACTTTTGAGTTGAATCTCAGATTTGCCATGCACTATCTGAATAGTTATGGAAAAGTTACTGAACCTCCAAGAATCTCATTTAAATGGAAATCACAATGTATACCTTATGAGGAAGCTGTGAAAATTAAATCAGGTCATTTATGATAAAGAATTCACAGCAAAAAAAAATGGTATAATTATCATTATCATAAATTCACTATAGAAAAGGTTACATATGATATTCATTTCAAAAGGATGGTTGACAATATTCCATTTTGTTGTGTCAAATACAGAGGTAGCATAATGCTGCTGAGGGCAGGGTAGTAGGGCCATCCACTCTGGGGCAAGCAATACAAAACTTTGTTTATAGGGATATTAAAAGGATAATATTACCAACTAAAAACAGGTTGTATTTTTATTATCATCATGTGCTAGAAGCTCTAAATAATATTCCTACTGAGGTACACTATTTCCACTGCTTTTATTTGGCTTGGTGCTGTACCGATAGCAAACTGCTGGTATATTTTATAATTGCTCTGTACCTTTAAACTTTAGTTTTAGTTACATAAATTCTCATGATCATTTATAGTGTNTTTTTTTTTTAATGGGAAGAGTATTAAATAATCAACAAGATGTTTTTATAAACTGCTTTTATTTAAAATGTAGTTCCACAGACTAAACAACATTATAACCTGGTTCAAATCTATTTTGCTGGACATTAAGAAGCACATGATTGTTATGTAGGCTATATGTCCAGTTCATTTTGATAAGGATTTATACTACTAGAAACAAAAAGCTTTGTGTTTTAACAATTACCATGTGAATAATGATCATAATTAAGGTCCTAATGCATCAAAGTAGAGAATGTCAAACTTCATGTAATAATAGACTTACGTGATTCTTTTGAAAACTATAGTGCAAGGAACACTAAGAAATGTCACCATAATGTTAGAAAGGAGTGGCATTTTCTCTCGCATTTGGGAAAGAATCAGTAAGTATTTTATTTTATTTTTTCTCTTTTATATATGTCTTTTTACTTTAGTTTTTCACTGGAGAAAAATTGCTCTACAATGTTGTAATAGTGTCTGCCATACAACAATGCAAATCAGCCATAATAATATATGTATCGCCTCCCTTTTGAGCCTTCCTCTCTTCCTATACATCCCAACACTCTAGCTCATCACAGAGCTCCTGACTGGGCTCCCTGTCTTAGACAGCAACTTCTCAACAGCTATCTATTTTACACACGATAGTGTATATATGTCTATGCTACTTTCTCCATTTGCCCCACTCTCTCCTTAATGCACTATGTCCATGAGTCCATTCTCTATGTCTGCATCTCCATTCCTTCCCAGCAAATAGGTTCATCAATACTATTTTCCTAGATTCCATTTATATGTGTGAATATACAATATTTGTTTTTCTCTTTTTGACTCCATTCATCCTGTAGAGCAGATTCTAGGTTCATCCACCTCACTAGAACAGACTCAAATTCATTCCTTCCGATTGTGTGTGCCACGTCTCCTTTATCCTTTCATCTGTCAGTGGATATCTACACTGCCTCGCTAGCATCTGTCTTTTGTTGGTACATTTCAAGATACTGTTAATGAGTGTAGGGTGGATACATATGAAGCACAGTTTTGTAGGAAGTTACTACAAGCATGCAGATGATTGTAAAACAACAGATCAGGTAATGTGTCTATAGGAGAGTACAAGGAATGTTGAACTTCAAAGAAAGGAGAGACTTTGTGAAGCACATGGAAGGGAACTTTTTGAAGTGAACATTCAAATGTAGATAAGCATTTGGCATGCGAAGATATAGAGAAAGTAAGTGGCAAAGAGCAGGAAGATTAGGAAAATAAAGAATGTTGGGGATTGGTGGAGTGGTTCTGTGTGTATGTATTTGTGTGTGTATGTGCTTGCTTGTGTATGCATGTGTGTGTGTGCTGGAGTACACAAGAGAGATGATTCTTGTATGCACAGGATGGTCCATGCATTTTGAAATTTAAAAAATCTAAAAAAAATTAAGTTAAAAAATCTAGGATTTAAAACAAATAGTGCTACAAATTAAAATAACTGTTATGTATCATAACTATTCACAGTATGTCAAGAACAGTTTGGCACATAGAGCTGTGAAATAAACAACTTAATCTGCTGGTTATGTGCAATTCTTATATTTTATTTGTGTTTTCATTATTATCTGTCATTTTTACTTCCTCTTCTCAAGAAACAATTTGGAAAGCATGGGAATAAAACTCATGTGTTACATGCATGAGTTCACACTGAATTTTCTAAAAATCAAATCATTCACAAACTTAAGGTTTAAATTATAATTGATAACTAATCATAGATGATATAATTCACAACTCGTTGTAGTATAGGAGTCTCCTAACATATTCTGGAGGCCAGAGACGATGAGGACTAACTGGAGATTTTACCATCTCTAAGATTAAGTAAAGCAATGGAAATTGTGCTTTAGATATAGGGCTTTGACTTTGTGTGAAATGAATTGGATTGAGGAGAGTTTGGCAATCTAAATAGAGAAGTTGAAATTTTAAAAAAGGTTGATAGCAATGGCTATACTAATAGAAAAGAGGAAGGTATACAAGTATGACTATAAATGGAAAGAACAACAACAGTCCATTAATGACAGGTAAGGATAAAAGAAGTTTCTGAGAGGAGACTGCTGACAGCATGGTAGTGAACAGAAATAAGGCAGTTAGAAATAGTAGACAGCTGGATCATATCCAGTGTTAGATAAATGAATAGTATAGAGACCAAGATGGCCTACTGACAGGATAACATTTAACTTTGAATATGGAGAGAGAAGTGTAACTATAATCGGGAGGTAATAGTTATAGAAATAGATTAAAGGAGCAGCAAATAATAAACAAATAAGAAAGATGAGGAATAATTATTAATCAAAGTATTTTTATCTACGTAATGTATCTATTTAGAACAAAGAGAAAGAGGAAGGAAAGGATATCAAAGGAACTTTGGAGAAGAAAAGAACAAGCATGGGATAATTGAAAATAATCCAAAGGGAAATAAATGTAGGATGAACGAAGAAGAAAGTCTATCAAGAGCTCAAAGGTTATAGAGATTGTGCTGAGCAAAAAGCCATCATATTTATCAACTTGGTGGTAACCACAGCATTTGAAAAATCTCATAGCACATAATAACTGAGCATTATTGATGTGCCAGAATTTGTACTAGAGTCTGAAGTTATAAGCATAAGGATGAATAAAGAAAATGTAATAATAGATACAGTTGACAGACTTTTGCACTCATGGTTTTTAAGTCACAGATAATGGAAAAGAAGAAACTATTATGAAGTGAATAAAAGGCAAACACATTAAATAAGTATGTTTATATTACAAGAAGGAGGGGAAAAAAGATCTGTAGCATGAATATACCTTTGTTTTTCTAGGCGTATGTATGATTATATTAAAATAGCTTTCTTTTCTCTTAAACAAAACTAATTATCTAGTTGTTAGAGTTTATTGTTGTTGCTCTGCTGCTGCTGCTAAGTCACTTCAGTCGTGTCCAGCTCTTTGCGACCACATGGACTGCAGCATCAGGCTTCCCTGTTCTTCACTATCTCCCAGAGCTTGTTCAAACTCATGTCCATCAAGTTGGTGATGCCATCCAACCGTCTCATCTGTCATCCCCTTCTCCTTCTGCCTTCAAATTTTCCCAGCATCAAGAGTCTTTTCCAATGTTGGCTCTTTGCATCATGTGGCCAAAGTATTGGAGCTTCAGGTTCACCATCAGACCTTCCAATGAATATTCAGTGTTGATTTTCTTTAGGATTGGCTAGCTTGATCTCCACGCAGGCCAAAGGACTCACAAGAGTCTTCTCCAGCACCACAGTTCAAAAGCGTCAATTTTTTGGTGCTCAGCCTTCTTTATGGTCCAACTTTTCTGTCCATACATGACTACTGGAAAAAAAAAATGACTATACAGACCTTTGTCTGTAAAGTAATATCTCTGCTTTTTAATACTCTTTCTAGGTTGGTCATACCTTTTCTTCGAAGGAGCAAGTGTCTTTTAATTTCATGGCTGCTGTCACCATCCACAGTGATACTGGAGCCCAAGAAAATAAAGTCTGTCACCATTTCCATTTTTCCCATCTACTTGTCATGCAGTGATGGGATCAGATGCCATGATCTTCGTTTTTTGAATGTTGAGTTTTAAGCCAGCTTTTTCAGTCTCCTCTTTCACCTTCATCAAGAGGCTCTTTAGTTCCTCTTCATTTTCTGCCATAAGAGTGGTATCATCTGCATATCTGAGGTTATTGATATTTCTCCCACCATTCTTGGTTCTAGCTTTTGCTTCATCCAGCCTGGCATTCCACTTGATATACTCTGCCCATAAGTTAAATAAGCAGGATGACCGTATAAAGCCTTGACATACTCCTTTCCCAATTTGAACCAATCTGTTATTCCATGTCTGGTTATAACTATTGCTTCTTGATCTGCATACAGCTCATAAGATAGGGCTTTTACTTATGTATATATTCTACATGCATGGCATGCAATCAGAACCAACTACATAATATGTGGAAAATAAACTGTGAAGCCCCCTTTTAAAACAATATTAAGAATTTTAAGACACTGATAATAGAACATTAAAACAAGCATAGGGTCCTCTTGAACGTAAAACTCCATACATACTTGTCGCTGTTCAGTTGCTAAGTCATGTCTGACTCTTTGTGACCCTATGAACTACAGCACAACAGGCTTCTCTGTCCTTCATCATCTCCCTGCATTTTCTCAAACTCATTTCCATTCTGTCAGTGATGCCGTCCAATCATCTCATCCCCTGTTTCCCCCTTCTCCTCTTGTCCTCAATTTTTTTCCAGCATCAGAGTCATGTATAATGAGTCTGTTCTTCACATCTGGTGGCCAAGCTATTGGAGTTTCAGTATCAGTCCTTCTAATGAATATTCAGGGTTCAGTGTCCGAACTCTTTATCTCAGTCTAAACTCATCTCTCCTCCAAGTCTTCTACTTGAATATTGCCTTATACACCTCACTGATTGTTTCCCCAGTCTTCCAGTTTCTCAAAGCCAATAAGTTAATAACTGAATGAATGAATGAAATTATTTTAAAATTTCTTCCCATTTTATATCAATTTTTAATTTATGACACCTAGGCTCTAAATTTTAAATGCATACAGAATCTGAACCAGTCTTACCATAGCCCCTGTTCCCACCTTATACTGAGCCACCATTATCTCACTCCTAGATTACACCAATTGCTTTTTTTTTTAATTTAATTTTTATTGAAGGCTAATTGCTTTACGGAATTTTATTATTTTTGTCAAACCTCAACATTAATCATCCATAGGTATACATATATCCCCTCCCTTTTGAACCTCCCTCCCATCTCCCTCCCCATCCCACTCATCTAGGTTGATCCTGAGACATCAGCAAATTCCCATTGACTATCTAATTTACATATGGTAATGTAAAAAGTAGGGAAAACCACTAGACCATTCAGGTATGACCTAAATCAAGTCTCTTATAATTATACAGTGGAAGTGAGAAATAGATTTAAGGGACTAGATCTGATAGATAGAATGCCTGATGAACTATAGACTGAGGTTTGTGACATTGTACAGCAGACAGGGATCAAGACCATCCCCATGGAAAAGAAATGCAAAAAAGCAAAATGGCTGTCTGAGGAGGCCTTACCAATAGCTGTGAAAAGAAGAGAAGCAAAAAGCAAAGGAGAAAGGAAAGATATAAGCATCTGAATGCAGAGTACCAAAGAATAGCAAGAAGAGATAAGAAAGCCTTCCTCAGCAATCAATGCAAAGAAATAGAGGAAAACAACAGAGTGGGAAAGACTAGAGATCTCTTCAAGAAAATTAGAGATACAAGGGAACATTTCATGCAAAGATGGGCTCGATAAAGGACACAAATGGTATGGTCCTAATAGAAGCAGAAGATATTAAGAAGAGGTGGCAAGAATACACAGAAGACCTGTACAAAAAAGATCTTCATGACCCAGATAATCACGATGGTGTGATCACTCACCTAGAGCCAGACATCCTGGAATGTGAAGTCAAGTGGGCCTTAGAAAGCATCACTATGAAGAAAGCTAGTGGAGTTGATGGCATTCCAGTTGAGCTATTTCAGATCCTAAAAGATGATTCTGTGAGAGTGCTGCACTCAATATGCCAACAAATTTTGAAAACTCAGCAGTGGCCACAGGACTGGAAAAGGTCAGTTTTCATTCCAATCCCAAAGAAAGGCAATGCTAAAGAAAGCTCAAACTACCAAACAATTGCACTCATCTCACACGCTAGTAAAGTAATGCTCAAAATTCTCCAAGCCAGGCTTCAGCAATATGGGAACCATGAACTTCCAGATGTTCAAGCTGGTTTTAGAAAAGGCAGAGGAACAAGAGATCAAAGTGCCAAGAAGGAGAATTCCAGAAAAACATCTATTTCTGCTTTATTGACTATGCCAAAGCCTTTGACTGTGTGGATCACAATAAACTGTGGAAAATTCTGAAGCAGATGGAAATACCATCCCATCTGACCTGCCTCTTGAGAAACCTATGTGCAGGTCAGGAAGCAACAGTTAGAACTGGACATGGAACAACAGACTGGTTCCAAATAGGAAAAGGAGTACGTCAAGGCTGTATATTGTCACTCTGCTTATTTAACTTCTAAGCAGAGTACATCATGAGAAACGCTGGACTGGAAGAAACACAAGCTGGAATCAAGAATGCTGGGAGAAATATCAATAACCTCAAATATGCAGATGACACCACCCTTATGGCAGAAAGTGAAGAAGAACTAAAGAGCCTCTTGATGAAAGTGAAAGAGGAGGGTGAAAAAGTTGGCTTAAAGCTCAACATTCAGAAAACGAAGATCATGGCATCTGGTCCCATCACTTCATGGGAAATAGATGGGGAAACAGTGGAAACAGTCAGACTTTATTTTTTTGGGCTCCAAAATCACTGCAGATGGTGACTGCAGCTATGAAATTAAAAGATGCTTACTCCTTGGAAGAAGAGTTATGACTAACCTAGATGGCATATTGAAAAGCAGAGACATTACTTTGCCAACAAAGGTCTGTTTATCAAGGCTATGGTTTTTCCAGTAGTCATATACGGATGTGAGAGTTGAACTGTGAAGAAAGCTGAGCACCAAAAACTGATGCTTTTGAACTGTGGTGTTGGAGAAGACTCTTGGGAGTCCCTTGGATGGCAAGGAGATCCCACCAGTCCATTCTGAAGATCAGCCCTGGGATTTCTTTGGAAGGAATGATGCTAAAGCTGAAACTCTAGTACTTTGGCCACCTCATGGGAAGAGTTGACTCACTGGAAAAGACTTTGATGCTGGGAGAGATTGGGGGCAGGAGCAGAAGGGGACGACAGAGGATGAGATGGCTGGATGGCATCAATGACTCCATGGACGTGAGTCTGAGTGAACTCCACGAGTTGGTGATGGACAGGGAGGCCTGGTGTGCTGCGATTCATGGGGTTGCAAAGAGTCAGACACGACTGAGTGACTGAACTGAACTGAACAGAATGTAAGTTTCCATGTTACTCTTTCATACATCTCACCCTCTCCACTATCCCCAGGTCCATAAGGCTCTTCTTTATGTCTGTTTCTCCACTGTTGCCCTGTAGATAAATTCTTCAGTACCATTCTTCTAGATTCCGGGTATGTGTGTTAGAGTACGATATTCATCTTTCTCTTTCTGACTCACTTCACTCTGTTTAAAGGTTCTAGGTTCATCCACCTCATCAGAACTGACTCAAATGTGTTCCTTTTTATGGTTGAGTGATATTCCATTGTGCGTATGTACCACAACTTCTTTATCCATTCATCTGTCGATGTACATCTAGGTTGCTTCCATGTTCTAGCTATTGTAATTAGTGATGCAGTGAACAATGGGATACATGTGTCTTTTTCAGTTTTGGTTTCCTCAGGGTATATGCCAAGGAGTGGGATTGCTGGGTCATATGGTGGTTTTATTCCTAATTTTTTTAAGGAATCTCCATACTGTCTTCCATAGTGGCTGTATCAATCTACATTCCTACCAACAGTGCAATCACGTTCCCTTTTCTCCTCACCCCCTCCAGCATTTATTGTTTGCAGACTTTTTGATGAGGGCCATTCTGACCAGTGTGAAGTGATATCTCATTGTGATTTTGATTTGCATTTCTCTAATAATGAGTGATGTTGAGCATTTTTTCCTGTGTTTGTTAGCCATCTGTGCGTCGTCTTTGGAGAAGTGTCTGTTTAGGTCTTTTTCCCACTTTTTGATTAGGTTGTTTGTTTTTCTGGCATTTGCTTCTTAACTGAGCTCCGTGCTTCTACCTTTGCTCTCTTCAATCTATCCTCAACAGAATAGCCTGGATAATTCCATTAAAGACAAACTCAGATGAATTCACTCCTCAAAGCTCAAAATGGGCCCCTAGGCATCTCATCATAAGAAACAGAATCCATAAAATCTCCTCAGATTTCTATGAGATCTGACTTCTTGTTTCTTTCTTCTTCTACTACTCTCTAGTTATCCCCCATTCTGTCTAGCCATGCTTCCTTAACAGTTCTGTTAAATCTCATTTTCTCTATTAGGCCAATCTTGATGGACTGAAGTAAAACTGCCACAACTCCTTGGACTTCATCTCCTCACACTTAGTCTCCCTTTCTCTGCTCTAGCTTTTCATACCCTCATCACCTGGTAAGTGCCACATAATTTAATAGGTTTGCTTTTTGCTTCTCTTCCTCCAAAAACATGAAAACACCTTCTGCAGTGGCTCAGTGGTAATGAACGCACTTGCTAATGCAGGAGCTACAGATTCAATCCTTGGGTTGGGAAGATTCCCTGGAGTAGGAAATGGCAACCCACTCCAGTATTCTTGCCTGAAAAATCCCATGGGCAGAGGAGCCTGGTGGGCTACAGTCTATTGGGTACCAAGAGTCAGACAGGCCTTAGCAACTAAACAACAATGACAGCAAGGGCTAGGACAGATCTTTATTCCCTTCTGCAACTGAAGTGTCTAACACAGCATGTGGCATATAGTAGGCAATCAATAAATAATCACTGAATGAATGGATAATTAAATACATGAAGAAATCAGAAGCTCACTACAGAGCTGAAAACTGTATCAAAGTATTATATGTTGAGTAAGTAAGTGTTAGTTGCTCACTCGTGCCCAACTCTTTGTGACCCCATGGACTGCCTCCCACCAGGCTGTTGTGTCCATGAGATTTTCCAAGCAAGAATACTGGAGTGGGTTGCTATTTCTTTCTCCAGGGGATCTTCCCTGACCCAGGGATCAAACCTGGGTCTTCAGCACTGCAGGCAGATTCTTAACCAACTGAGCTACAAGGGAAGCTTGTATAATACTTTGAAGTATCAAAGTATTATACATTGAGTAATGATGAATAAATCTTGTCAAACCCTGAAAACTCTATAATAAGCAATAAGATATAACTAAAAATATTCTACTTTACTAAGTGGCATTTATAATGATGGTGGTCATAAAATGTATACTTATTAGAGGATAACAAGTAAATTTAATTTAGTTCCATGTTAGATGTTTTTCACTGTCCTATAATTTCTAATAACAAATATCAACAAATGCATCTCCTTATGGGTATTATTTCTAAGATTTAAATTTCTAACCTCCAAAATAGTAGGAGTTATTAACATTTAAAAACATGGAAATGTGAAGAAAATGAGAAAATTAATGATTGCACCTCATAACTCAGAGCTTATGACTCAGCTGCAACATAGCATATAAAGGCTTTAGACTTCAGATAATCTACTCAAAATCTATGCTCTTGCCCCTGGGTTGGCAAATAAGGAAAAGTATATAAGTAACTCAATTTAATCCCAATCAAATATCCAGTAATCACTGAAGTTGTATGCAAATAAACAATTAGAAGAGAATCCCATAATCTCTAATCATTTTTATTTAGGCAACAATAGTAGAAGAAGCCAAGTACACATTGTTTAAATGTCATTTTCTCCTGATTTGATATCATTCACTATATGCTATTATTAGAAAATGTGAATTGTGAGGTTGAAAAGAATGGGAAGAGGCATAATGCAAAATTTTAGAAAATATGCAGTTAGAGATGATATTACCAGAATGATTCTTTGAAAAATACAAAGTTTATTATGTCATGCCTGTTGGAAATCCTCCCTTTTGTATTAGTCAAAGCCAAAGTCCTCACAATCCTCCTCAGCCCTATGCGATTAGATCCACCCTACCTGAGATCTGTATCTACCACCTGCTTCTCACCTACCATCCTCTTTACTGTTCCTTCAGCCCCAGAAAGACTGGGTCCTTTTCTTTTTTTATTTTTATTTTCAGTCTTTTGTTTTTAATTGGAGGATAATCACTTAACAAAGTTATAAGGGTCTCTGCCATACATCAACATGAATCACCCATAGTTATATATATGCCCTCCTCCTCTTCAACCATTTTCCCTGTCCCATCCCTCTAGGTTGTCACAGACCTCTGGCTTTGGGTTCAGTGTGTCATACAACAAATTCCTACTGCTTACCTACTTTACACACGGCAATGTATATGTTTCAATGCTATTCTCTCAAATCATCCCACCTTCCCTCTCTCCAACTGTGTCCAAAAGTCTGTTCTCTATGCCTGCATCTCTGTTGCTGCCATTCAGGTAGGTTCATCAGTACAATCTTTATAGATTCCATATATGTGCATTCAGTTCAGTCACTCAGTTGTGTCCAACTCTTTGTGAACCCATGGACTGCAGCACGCCAGGCTTCTCTGTCTTTCACCAACTCCCAGAGTTTCCTCAAACTCATGTCCATTGAGTCAGTGATGCCATCCAACCATCTCACCCTCTGTCATCCCCTTTTCCTTCTGCCTTCAGGGCCTTTTCCAATGAGTCAGTTCTTTGCATCAGGTGGCCAAAGTATTGGAGCTTCAGCTTTAGCATCAGTCCTTCCAATGAATATTCAGGAATGATCTCCTTTAGGATTGACTGGTTGGATCTCTGAGCAGTTCAAGGGACTCTCAAGAGTCTTCTCTAAAACCACAGTTCAAAAGCACCAGTTCTTTGGCCCTCAGATCTCTTTACAGTACAACTCTCACATCCATACATGACTATTGGAAAAACCATAGCTTTGACTAGACGGATCTTTGTTGGCAATGTCTTTGCTTTTTAATATGCTGTCTAGGTTGGGCATAGCTTTTCTTCCAAGGAGCAAGTGTCTTTTAATTTCATGGCTGCAGTCACCATCTTCAGTGATTTTGGAGGCCAAGAAAATAAAATCTGTCATGGTTTCCATTGTTTCCCAATTTCCCATGAAGTGATGAGACCAGATGCCATGATTTTCGTATTTTGAATGTTGACTTTAAAGCCGATTTTTTCACTCTTCTCTTTCACTTTCATTAAGAAGGTCTTTAGTTCCTCTTCACTTTCTGCCATAAGAGTGGTATCATAGTCATATCTGAGGCTATTGATATTTCTTCCAGCAATCTTCATTCCAGCTTGTGCTTCATCCAGCCTGGCATTTTGCATGATGTACTCTGCATATAAGTTAAATAAGCAGGGTGACAATATATGTCTTGACGTAGTCCTTTCCCAATTTGGAAGCAGTCTGTTATTCCATATCCAGTTCTAACTGTTGCTTCTTGACCTGCATACAGACTTCTCAGGTGGCAAGAGAGATGGTCTGCTATTCCCATCTCTTGAGGGATTTTCCACAGTGTGTTGTGATCTACACAAAGGCTTTGGTAAATCAATAAAACAGAAAGAGATGTTTTTCTGGAATTCTCATTTTTTCTATGATCCATCGGACATTGGCAATTTGATCTCTGGTTCCTCTACTTTCTCTAAATCCAGCTTGAACATCTGGAAGTGCATGGTTCATGTACTGTTGAAGCCTGGCTTGGGGAATCTTGAGCATTACTTCACTAGCATGTGAGATGAGGGCAATTGTGCAGGAGTTTGAGCATTCTTTGGCACTCCCCTTCTTTGGGATTAAAGTGAAAACTGACCTCTTTCAGTCCTGTTGCCACTGCAGAGTGTTCCAAATTTGCTGGCATATTAAGTGCAGCATTTAACAGCATCATCTCTAGGTTTTGAAATAGCTCAACTGGATTTCCATTACCTCCACTAGCTTTGTTCATAGTGATGCTTTCTAAGGCCCACTTGACTTCACATTCCAGGATGTCTGGCTCTAGGTGAGTGATCACACCATCGTGGTTATCTGGGTCATGAAGATCTTTTTTTACAGTTCTTCTGTGTATTCTTGCCACCTCTTCTTAATATCTTCTGCTTCTGTTAGGTCCATACCATTTCTGTCCTTTATTGAACCCACCTTTGCATGAAATGTTCCCTTGGTATCTCTAATTTTCTTGAAGAGAGCTCTAGTCTTTTCAATTCTGTTGTTTTCCTTATTTCTTTGCATTGATCACTGAGGAAGTCTTTCTTATCTCTCCTTGCTGTTCTTTGGGACTCTGCATTCAAATGGGTATATCTTTCCTTTTCTCCTTTGCCTTTCACTTCTCTTGTTTCTCAGCTATTTGTAAGGCCTCCTCAGACAACCACTTTGCCTTTTTGCATTTTTTCTTGTGGATAGTCTTGATCACTGCCTCCTGTATAATGTCACGAACATCTGTCCACAGTTCTTCAGTCACTCTTATCAGATCTAATCCCTTGAATCTATTTGTCACTTATACCATATAATTGTAGGGTAGGTCATACCTGAATAATGTGATGGTTTTCCCTAACTTCTTAAAGTTAAGTCTGAATTTGATAATAAGGAGTTCATGATCTGAGCCACAATCAGCTCCTGATCTTGTTTTGCTGACTGTGTGGAGCCTCTCCTTCTTTGGCTGCAAAGAATATAATCAATATGATTTTGATATTGACCATCTGGTGATGTCACATGTAGCGTCTTCTCTTGTGTTTTTGAAAGAGGGTGTTTGCTATATAAGCATTAACATATGATATTTATTTTTTTACTTCCTGACTTAGTTCACTTTGTATAATGGACTCTAGGTTTGTCCACCTCACTAGCACCAACTCAAATGTATTCCTTTTTATATATGATTAATATTGCATTGCATATATGTACCACAACTTCTTTACTCCTTCATCTGTCAGTGGACATCTAGGTTGCTTCCATGTCCTAGCTATTATAAATAATGTTACAATGAATATTGTGCTACATGTGTGTTTTTCAATTATGCTGTCCTTAGGATATATCCCAGTAGTGGTATTGTTGGGCCATTTTGTACTTTGTTGCTATTTTTTAAGGAATCTCCAGAGTGTCTGTATCAATTTGCATTCCCACCAACAGTGCAAGAGGGTTCCCTTTTCCCCACACCATCTCTAGCATTTATTCTTTGTGGACACTTTGGTGATGGCCATTCTGACTGGTGTGAGATGATACCTCATTGTAGTTTTGATTTGAGTTTTCTAATAATGAGCAATGCTCAGCATCTTTCCCTTTGTTTTTTTGCCATATATATGCCTTCCTTGGAGAAATGTCTCTTTATGTCTTCTACCTACTCACTCTCATCCTTTTGATAATGGTTCCTTTTCCTGGAATGTGCCTGGTAACTCCACACCATACTTCAAGTCTTTGCTCAGTCATCACCTTATTGATGAGTAAACATATAAACATACGTTTAAAACTAGCCAGCCTTGTGCTTAGTGATAAAACCTTACAAATCCCTGACAAAGTAAAAATAAGACAAAAAAGTCCGCCATCATCACTATTACCATAAACTACCATGTATGCTCATGTACACACATGTACATACATACACATACATCTGTGTATTTATTTTTCTACTTGAAGATAAAATTTACTTAAAATAAGAGAGTAAGTGAAGTCGCTCAGTCATGTCCGACTCTTTGCAACCCCGTGGACTGTAGCCTACCAGGCTTCTCCATCCATGGGATTCTCTAGGCAAGAATACTGGAGTGGGTTACCATTTCCTTCTCCAAGAAATCTCCCCAACCCAGGGATCGAACCCAGGTCTCCCCCATTGGGGGCAGATGCTTTAACCTCTGAGCCATCAGGGAAGATAAAATGTACTTAAAATTTACTTAAAAACCCAGCAATATAATTCAAAAGATTTCTATGAAGATGATCATTTAAATGAAGTTCAGTTCAGTTCAGTTCAGTCGCTCAGTCGTGTCCGACACTTTGTGACCCCATGAATCGCACATGCCAGGCCTCCCTGTCCATCACCAACTCCCGGAGTTCACTCAGATTCACATCCATTGAGTCAGTGATGCCATCCAGCCATCTCATCCTTTGTCATCCCTTTCTCCTCCTGCTCCCAATTCCACCCAGCATCAGAGACTTTTCCAATGAGTCAACTCTTAGCATGAGGTGGCCAAAGTACTGGAGTTTCAGCTTTAGCACCATTCCTTGCAAAGAAATCCCATGGTTGATCTCCTTTAGGATGGACTGGTTGGATTTCCTTGCAGTCCAAGGTACTCTCAAGAGTCTTCTCCAACACTACAGTTCAAAAGCATCAATTCTTCGGTGCTCAGGTTTCTTCACAGTCCAACTCTCACATCCATAAACGACCACTGGAAAAACCATAGCCTTGACTAGATGGACCTTTGTTGGTGAGGAAATGTCTCTTCTTCTTAATATGCTGTCTAGGTTGGTTATAACTTTTCTTCCAAGGAGTAAGCGTCTTTTAATTTCATGGCTGCAATCACCATCTACAGTGATTTTGGAGCCCCCCCAAAAATAAAGCCTGACACTGTTTCCACTGTTTCCCCATCTATTTCCCACGAAATGATGGGACCAGATGCCATGATCTTCATTTTCTGAATGTTGAGCTTTAAGCCAACTTTTTCACTCTCCTCTTTCACTTTCATCAAGAGGCTTTTGAGTTCCTCTTCACTTTCTGCCATAAGGGTGTTGTCATCTGCATATCTGAGGTTACTGATATTTCTCTCGGCAATCTTGATTCCAGCCTGTGCTTCCTCCAGCCCAGCGTTTCTCAAGATGTGCTCTGCATAGAAGTTAAATAAGCAGGGTGACAATATACAGCCTTGATGTACTCCTTTTCCTATTTGGAACCAGTCTGTTGTTCCATGTTCAGTTCTAACTGTTCCTTCCTGACCTGCATACAGATTTCTCAAGAGGCAGGTCAGGTGGTCTGGTATTCCCATCTCTTTCAGAATTTTCTACAGTTTATTGTGATCCACACAGTCAAAGGCTTTGGCATAGTCAATAAAGCAGAAATAGATGATTTTCTGGAACTCTCTTGCTTTTTCGATAATCCAGCAGATGTTGGCAATTTGATCTCTGGTTCCTCTGCCTTTTTAAAAC
>SJYQ01005158.1:261932-293838 GCA_006410935.1 Redunca redunca | reverse complement strand
ACACTATTGAATCCACCTGCAATGCAAGAGACACTGGTTCAATTCCTGGATCTGGAAGATACGCTGGAGAAGGGATAGGCTACACACTGTGGTATTTTTGGGTTTCCCTGGTGGCTCAGCTGGTAATGAATCTGCCTGCAATGAGAGACCTGGGTTCAATCCCTGGGTTGGGAAGATCCCTTGGAGAAGGGAATGGCTAACCACTCCAGTATTCTGGCCTGGAGAATTAAATGAACTGTATAGTTCCATGAGGTCGCAAAGAGCTGGCCACAACTGAGAAACTTTCACTTCACAAAGAGATTGCTTTAGGCTAGTAAAATTCAAAGCATTATTGCAGTTGACACTTGAAGACTCTGTGGCTTAAATGTATCTGGCTCCCAGTAGTGAGACATTTTGAATGCGGGAGCCCATAACTTGTTCAGAAATCTGAATGAGCAAATCCTTGCAAAATTGCCCTTGCTAGAGAGAAGGTGTGGCCATGCCTTCCTCTCTATTTGTCCCTTACCCCATATCATGCATATGGAGTTTGAAAACAGCTTTCATTTAAGAAATGGTACTGCTGCTGCTGCTGCTAAGTCGCTTCAGTCGTGTCCAACTCTGTGCGACCCCATAGACGGCAGCCCACCAGGCTCTTCTGTCTCTGGGATTCTCTAGGCAAGAACACTGGAGTGGGTCGCCATTGCCCTCTCCAATGTATGAAAGTGAAAAGTGAAAGTGAAGATGCTTAGTCCTGTCCGACTCTTAGCGACCCCATGGACTGCAGCCTACCAGGCTCCTCCATCCATGGGATTTTCCAGGCAAGAGTACTGAAGTGGGGTGCCATTGCCTTCTCCAAGAAATGGTACTAGAGTTACTCTTTTCTGACTGGGTCAACTTCTCTGTTACCAGTTGATGTGCTACCTTGTTAGTTTCTCATGAGTGTTTCCATATCAGTTGAAGAGCAAGCTGGAAGTCTTGAATGTGGAAGTGAGCAATATACACATTCGGCCAGATTTAAGAGGCTCCCTTCACTTATGCCTGGGTCAGGCTAGCTTTTGTCTTTGAGAAAAAGTAGAGAAAGGTGCCAGGTCTGGGATGATAAATTAGAAACTGCCCCTCCCCTGGGTATTATGGATCAGCTGTAACAAAATTGTAAACATAAGGCATTGTTGTTGTAGAAAAACGGCCCTTTTGTCCATGCAGAAGAGGGCATGACACTTGATGAATGGAACCCTGGCTGCATTTTAACTCATCTCTCAGGAGGGCATCTATGTGAGTAAGTCAATCAGTTCAGTTGCTCAGTCATATCCCACTCATTGCAACCCTTTAGACAGGCTTCCTTGTCCATCACCAACTCCCAAAGCTTGCTCAAACTCACCGTGCACAAATCAACCATATGAGAAAACCCTGAATCTAGTTTGCTGTATTTAAACCAAAACCACATCTATTGATGTACATCCCCACATTGAAACTTATCCAGTATGCCGCTGCAGCTAAGTCACTTCAGTCGTGTCCGACTTTGTGCAGCCCCATAGACGACAGCCCACCCCCGTCCCTGAGATTCTCCAGGCATCCAGTATGCATTTTAACAAATAACTCTGAACTTTTGTTTAATAGAGAACTTGCAACCCAGATTGTATTTTGTTTTCCCATTAAATATATTAATAATCAGTCTCACAGTCTTTGGCATTTTTTTTCTCTCTTATCAGTTCAGAATTACTCCCTTCAGAATATGGTAAAAGACTGATGTAAAATTAGAGTTATCATCTAGTTTTTCTTAAAAGAAATCAATACTAAAATTGTATAAGGGTCTTGTTTTGGTAATTTTTCTTTGTTTTTAATTTTTTTTAATTGAAGATGTGAGGTGGATTAAGGATGCATCTAAATGAATTTTGTTGCAATTGAGAAAAAAAAAAGTATCCGTTAGATATGTCCTTTATATTTTATCATATGAATGAGGTTTCACAATTAGTCCCTGGGGGAGAGAATCTAGGTCATGTCCTCAGTCCTCACAGTGAATCTTAAGCCCTACAACTCAACCCCAGTCTTCATGCTTTAGGTTTTTCCCAAAGTATTCTAGCACCATCTCTTTTCATACTTTATTGCCTCTGCTCTTTTCATTTTCCAACAGGAATCCCCTCAAGGGTAATGAGTAAATACATGAATTTAAATTCTGCAGGGTCAAATGATCACTACCCACTTTTTCAATGACTGTAGGAAGGACATATAATTTGTAAAACATAAACTGGGAAAGAAATTTAAACTATTCACATTTATCACTAATAAGCCAAATTTGGTTAGGTCTGCATTACCTCTATATGGCTGATTGTTTTGCAGGGTTTATTTTTTGGTTCCACTATGGAATATGAACAGCAATGCAATGCAGCTAATTCTGCTTGAGGGAATTCATTTTTATGATAAAATATTAACCCTATCTTAAAACAGCTTATTTTATACTTCTCTTCTGTATTAAATTCAACTTGCCTTAGTGTGTGTTAAATCAATATGGAAACATTAAAAATAATTACATAGTGTTAATTTCACTTACTAGATCTATGTGAATCATATTTCTCCTATGTGACACTTGAAAAAAATACAGAATTATCCACCACCTGTAGAAAAACCAAAGAGTACATTTTGAGTGTTAAGTTCTTTGCTGAGTTAGGCTAATTTTACAACTTTATTTCCCTCATTTACTAACCAAAGAAATTTAATATTTTGCCATAATGTATATTTTTATAAGTCATTTTGAGTCCAGTTAAAATATAATCATGTAAAAATAAACTGTTGGTCAGTCTCTCAGTTGTGTCTGACTCTGTGATGCCATGGACTGCAGCATGCCAGGCTTCCCTGTCCTTCACTATTTCTCCAAGTTTGCTCAAACTCATTTCCATTGAATTGGTGATGCCATCCAACCATCTCATCCTCTGTTGTCCCTTTCTCCTCCTACCCTCAATCTTTTCCAATGTATCAGGTGGCCGAAGTATTCAAGCTTCAGTTTTATCATCAGTCCTTCCAATGAATATTCAGGGTTAATTTCCTTTAGGATTTTCCTTTATTCCCAGCAACACATTTGTAAAGAAACTCCTAAATCACAGAACCTTGAAATGAATTGAGGCAGCAACAACATTTGCAGCAGAAAAATAACTATTACTATAAAACCTTAATTAGCTAGAACCTATAATTAACTGGCATTCATTAAAGATTATTTGAATTCACACAAATGATGTACACATAAGTAGCCATGTGCATTTAGTTTAGGAGAATGTTTCTGTAAGACTATTTACAATAAAAAGAAACATTCACATAGATATAAGCAATTGTAATGGTATTTATACATAATCGAGCACATGTTAAATGTACATAAAGAGCCAAGTAGTTAAATCATTTTGTTACAATAGAATGACATTCATGTTATATAAAACACCATATTCATTGTCTGCCAAAATATTTTTCCTTTGTTCTTTTTTCAGTTTGCCTGTTCGTAATTCTGTGACAAAATTATAGGACAGCTATAATGGCATGGCAACCAAAAGCTGAAAGGCTTTCTCAGGAAAAGAAGAGATACTATTTTGCAATAACAAATGCTTACTCTATGTATGATTTATCAAGTGAGACTGATATGAAATTTTTGTCTTACAGTGACAAATATCTCTAAGTTCTCTAAAAAGATTCAAAATATGTCAAATGCTTATTAAATATTTAGTAACATGTTAAGTAAATTCTGACAATTTTTCAACAGAAATTTAGTGACAGTTTACTCAACACTTCTAGAAGCATCAACTTTAATTGAAAATGGGACAACTGCAGAGTCCATTATTTTCATAACTGGGGGTTATTTGTATGGATTTTGGAGTCACATAAAATTAAGCAAATTAGCGTTTGCAAGACTCTCTTTCTTCATCTATTATCTGATGATCTGCATACCATCCTTATAAGGCTTTCACAAATACTGGCACCTTGTGCTTTTCAAGGACACTATCTATATCAAATGCTTGAGACATTATGAGATACTGGATGATTATTTTCTGTCTTACATCTAGGTAAGTTGTAGATTCACCTGTAGTGGGTTGAACAGATTTCTTTGTAATTTTTGAGTGGTTGTGTATCTACTCTAAGCTACTTATATGATCATGTGCAGGCCCCAGCATCATCTATTCACTGATCTTAATTACATGTTCTTGACTCAGTGGATTGTGGTAGGAAGTTACCCCATGGAAGTAGAACAAAGAATTTGATTATGATATGTCTGATATCCGGTATACCTTCTGTTCTTAATCATATCCCCATCCCCCGTGCTACCCAACTGAGATGATCAGTATTATGTTAATTTATCTACACTACAGTTCATAGATATTTGGTCAAAAGTGTCTGGATATTGTTGTAAAGACATTTATTTAGATGAAACTAACATCTGAATGATTAGACTTTGAGTAAAGTAGATTAACCTTCATAATGTGAGTGAGCCTCATCCAACAGTTGAAAACATTAAAAAAAGACTGCCCTTCTCCAAGAAGGAAGTCTGCCAGAAGCCTGTATTTAGACTTAAACTGCAAGACATTGGGTAGTTTCATTAACAGGGTAGCAATGACCATTAAAATGGCTTCTATTGAGATTCACAGCACCACCTGGGAAGCCCTGTGAGATTCCTAGCTGGGGTCATTAGGTCAAAGGCTACGTAAATAAGACACACCAGACAAAAAAACAGATTCAAAGAACAATATAATGAAACACATGCTAGAAGTGTTGCATCTGAAGTACTAGTTAAGTAACATTATTCTGCAAGGCTCTTTACTTTCTTCAGTGTAGTCTGATTAGACCTACAATTAGTTTCTACTAGGTAGGGGTCTGGTTTTGGAAGTTCAATCAGTGAGACAGAGATCTTCTCTAGCCACAGACAAATGAGACACTTTTTACTTTATTCTTCGGGTAAGAAATAACATCCTTTTGAGTGGTGTTAGAATTAAAATCCTTTTACTTGAAAGAACAACAAAATCCAAGCAAAGAATTGAAAAGAGAAGGTTTCTAAACTTGCAATGTTCTTTTTCAGTCATTAAATAGTGTCTGACTCTTTGAGACCCCACGGACTGCAGTGCAACAGGCTTCTCTGTCCTTCACTGTCTTCACTGAGTCAGTGATACCATGCAACCATCTCATCCTCCGTCACCCCCTTCTCCTGTTGCCCTCAATCTTTCCCAATCATCAGGGTCTTTTTCAATGAGTCGATTCTTCACCTCAAGTAGCCAAAATATCAGAGCTTAAACTTCAGTATCAGTCTTTCCAATGAATATTCAGGGTTGACTTCTTTTAGCATTGACTGTTTTGATCTCTTTGTTATCAAAGGGACCCTCTAGAGTCTTCTCCACCACAATTCTAAAAGCATCAATACTTCGGCACTTAACATTCTTTACAGTCCAATTTTCATATATGTACATGACTATCAGAGATCTAGAATAAAGTAGTTTAGATAATAAATATTTTACAATTGTATAAGCTAGTAAAATTCAATTGGAACTTTTTTTATGGATTCATGAGTTTATGTGTGGTAAGTCACTTCAGTCCTGTCCGAATCTTTGCGACCCTATGGATTATAGTCCTCCAGGCTCTTCTGTCTATGGGAATACCAGGCAAGAATACTGGAGTGGGTTTCCATGCCCTCGTCCAGGGGACCTTTCCAACCCAGGGATCAAACCCATGTCTGTTATGTCTGTTGCATTGGGAAGCAGGTTCTTTACCAGCAGTGCCACCAGTGAAGCTCTAATGACATTACAAATCTACTTAAATACATGTATCTACGGAATAATTTCACAATAACAAGAAATGGTGCCAGAGAGAATGAACAGGAATAATACATACAAACTCACAGTAGAGGTAGAAAAGATATTTTGTAAAATTTACTGTATGAAAGAGGCAAAAACAAAAGAATGCAGATAGATGCAGTAGACCAGAAAAGAGATTCTAGCTAGAGAAGATTTAAAGTTACAGATGGAATTAAGGTTCTTAATTGTTCAGTTGCTAAGCTGTGTCCCACTCTTTGGGACCCCATGGCCAGCAGCATGCCAAGCTTCCATAAACTTTGCTACCTCCCGGATTTGGCTCTAAGTCATTCCATTGAGTTGGTAAGACCATCCAAATATCTTATATTCTGTTATTCCCTTCTACTCCTGACCTCATTTTTTTCCAGCATTAGTGTTTTTTTCTCATGAGTTGGCCTTTTGCATCAGGTGGTCAAAGTATTGGAGCTTCAGCTACAGCATCAGTCCTTCCAAAGAATATTCAGGATTGATTTCCCTAAGGTCTGACTGGTTGCATCTACTTTCAGGCCAAGAAACTCTCAAGTCTTCTCCAGCACCACCGTTAGATAGCATTAGTTCTTTGGCACTCATCCTTCTTTATGGTCCAACTTTTATATCTATACATGACTACTGGGAAAACCACAGCTTTAACTATATAGACCTTTGTTGGCAAATGATGTCTCTGCTTTTTAATATGCTGTCTAGGTTTATCACACCTTTTCTTCCAAGGAATAAGCATCTTTTAATTTAATGGCTGTAGTCATTGTCCACAGTGTTTTTGGAGCCCAATAAAATACAATGTCACTGTTTCCACTTTTTTTTCCTTCTATTTGCAATGAAGTGATGGGATCAGATGCCATAATCTTCATTTTTTGAATGTTGAGTTTTAAGCCAGCTTTTTCACTCTCCTCTTTCACCTTCGTCAAGAGGCTCTTAGTTCCTCTTCACTTTCTGCCATAAGGATGGTATCATCTGCATATTTGAGGTTATTGTTATTTCTCCCTGCAATCTTGATTCCAGATTGTGCTTCATATAGTCCAGAATTTCACGATGTACTTTGTAAAGCAGTTGAAAAAGCAGGGTGACAATATACAGCCTTGACATACTCCTTTCCCAATTTTGAACCAGTCTATTTTTCCATGTCCAGTTTTGACTGTTGCTTCTTGGCCCACATAAAGGTTTCTGAAGAGAAAAGTAAGGTATTCCCATCTCTCTAAGACTTTCAACAGTTTGTTGTGATCCACACAGTCAAAGACTTTAACACAAGGCTTTAATGAAGCTGAAGTAGATGTTTTTCTGGAATCCCCTGGCTTATTCTATGATCTGACAAATGTTGGCAATTTGATATCTGGTTCTTTTGTCTCCTCTGCCTTTTCTAAACCAAGCTCATACATCTGAAAGTTCTCAGTTCACATACTGTTGATGCCTAGCTTGAAGAATTTTGAGCATTACTTTAAGCATATGCAATGAGCACAATTATACAGTGGTTTGAAGAACATTCTTTGCCATTGTACTTTGGGATTGGAATGAAAACTGACCTTTTTCAGTCCAGCCACTGCTGAGTTTTCCAAATCTGCTGATGTATTGAGTGCAGCACTGTAAAAGCATCACTTTTTAGGATTTGAAAACGCTCAGCTGAACTCCTTCACCTCCACTAGCTTGTTCATTGTAATCCTTCCTAAGGCCCACTACACTTCATACTCCAGAATGTCTGGCTCTAGGTGAGTGATCACACCATTGTGGTTATCTGGGTCATTAAGACCGTTTTTGTATAGTTCTTCTGTGTATTCTTGCCACCTTTTCTTAATCTCTTCTGCTTCTGTTCAGTTCAGTCACTCAGTTGTGTCCGAATCTTTGCCACCCCATGAACTGCAGCATGCCAGGCCTCCCTGTCCATCACCAACTCCTGGAGTTCACCCCAACTCATGTCAATCAAGTTGGTGATGTCATCCAGCCATCTCATCCTTTGTTATCCCCTTCTTCTCTTGCCCCCAATCTCTCTCAGCATCAGAGTCTTTTCCAATGAGTCAACTCTTCGCATGAGGTGGCCAAAGTACTGGAGTTTCAGCTTTAGCATCATTCCTTTCAAAGAATACCCAGGACTGATCTCCTTCAGAATGGATTGGCTGGATCTCTTTGCAGTCCAAGGGACTCTCAAGAGTCTTCTCCAACACCACAGTTCAAAAGCATCAGTTCTTCGGTGCTCAGCCTTCTTCACAGTCCAACTCTCACATCCATACATGACCACTATTAGGTCCTTACTATTTATGTCCTTTATTGTTCTCATCTTTGCATGAAAATTTCCCTTGGTATGTCTAATTCCCTTGAAGAGATCTCTGGTCTTTCCCATTCTGCTGTGTTCCTCTATTTCTTTTCACTGTCAGAGAAGGCAATGGCAAGCCTCTAAAGTACTCTTGCCTGACAAATCCCATGGATGGAGGAGCCTGGTAGGCTGCAGTCCATGGGGTTGCTGGGAGTTGGACACAACTGAGTGACTTCACTTCCACTTTTCACTTTCATGCATTGGAGAAGGAAATGGCAACCCACTCCAGTGTTCTTGCCTGGAGAATCCCAGGGACAGGGGAGCCTGGTGGGCTGCCATCTATGGGGTCGCACAGAGTCAGACTCGACTGATGTGACTTAGCAGCAGCTTTTCACTGTTCATTGAGGAAGACCTTATCTCACCTTGGTATTATGTAGAACTCTGCATTCAGTTAGTTATGTCTTTCTCTTTTTCCTTCGCCTTTTGCTTCTCTTCTTTTCTCAGCTATTTCTAAGGGCTCCTCAGACAACAACTTTACCTTCTTGCATTTCTTTTTCTTTAGCATGGTTTTGGTCACTGCCTCCTGTACAATGTTATGAACTTTCATCAATAGTTCTTCAGGCACTGTGTTTACCAGATCTAATGCCTTGAATCTATGTATCACCTCCACTGTATAATCATAAAATATTTGATAAAGGTCATAACTGAATGGTCTAGTGGTTCTCCCTACTTTCTTCAACTGAAGCCTTAAGCCTTCAATTCTGCAATAAGGAGTTCATGATCTGAGCCACAGTCAGCTCCAGTTATTTGCTGTCTCGGGGATAGAACTCCTGTCTCCTGTGTGTTCTGCTGCAAGTGGATTCTTTATCCACTGATCCATCAGGGAAACCTGGTGGCTATTGTATGCCTCTCTCTCTCTCTCTCTTTTTTTTATTTATAAATTTATTTCAATCTTTTCTCTTATTTTCTTAATGAATCTAGCTAAGGGTTTGTCTTTTTTTTTCAAATTGTGATAACAGTAATACATTATTTGTGTTTTCTGAAATAAAGTTTGTAAATTATTACCATTTGGAATGAGCTGAATGAGAGGCTTTACGTCTCATCTTTTAAATGTTGTCTCATATCAAATTCTTCCAAGGGCAAATGGACACATAAGGGCCATCAACATTAATACAAACATTCTGATCTCACAAGTAAACACAGAGGCAGGTCCCACGAGTCACTCAATAAGAATACATAGCAACAATGATGAACGTTTGGGCTGTGTTTCTCATCATTTTTCAAGGAAAGTATGATTTTAAATCTCTGCAATTCAGTTCATCTATGTGTGTGATAGGAGAATTGAATATTTAGGGAAATGATTATCATTCCTCCAAAAGTTCTAACACCAGTATCAATATAATCCATGCCATTTAATATTTAGATTAATTTCATGTAATTGATTTTTGGTACATGATCAGGTTAACCGACTTGCCTTTTATAATCCTATTGAGATTATCTCACTAGTGGCACAGGAATTTTTGTATTATTCACTTTGTTTTACCAGAAACTGTCTTTCTGTTTGTCATCTATCTTCAGAGCTAGCTAGCTAAAACTAGCAAACTTCCTGTTTATTACTGGAATATTTAAACTCTTCATTGGATCTCTTCAGTGCTATACATTCTTGAAGTTTATGCTAACTTCCTTCCACCCTTGGGATTCACCATCCCACACAAGACAATGCTTGACTCATTGGTACAGTATAATATAAGCATTCATACCCTTATGTTATTTGCTCAGTTAGAAGAAAAACATTAGTTTTGCCAGGGAGCACCACCATTTTAGGTAGATCATTTTTTTAATTGTCATTTTGTCAGAGTCTTTGGGGGCCAATATTCATCCTGTCCTTCCACGTGTCTCTCAGTAGGCATCTTGCTGTCTCTCTTCCTTGAGTTAAACAATGGCTGGGCTCAATTTCTAAGTTGTTTTTGTGATCCCATGGATTGTAGCCCAGCAGGCTTCTCTGTCCATGGGATTTCCCAGGCAAGAATACCAGAGTGGGTTGTCATTTTCTTCTCCAAGGGATCTTTCTAGTTTCAGTGGCTCCTGCATTATAGGCAGGCACTTTATTGCTGAGTCACCATTGAAGGACATTGGGCTTAAATGGAAATAATTAAATTGACAAAAATAAAGCATTCTCATATTTTAATCATCTGGAAGCCACTGTTTACACAAAGATCAGAATATTTGCTATAAGATAATTTACCAGTCAGATAAGCCAGGTTTTCGCATATATACCATGGATTGAGTAACAAACTCTTTAGCTACTGTATTTGACTAATTCAATACTTGGTTTCAAATTACATTCAGGAGAGAAACAATAATATTTATTCTCTTCACAAAAAACCCAAAGAATCAATTTATTTGTCAGTCTGTTTATATTTTAAATCTCATCATCTATTATTTTCCCATTTAAACATATGTTAAGCAACATATGTGTACAAAGAAAACTGTTTTTTTATATGTTCTATCATTGCCCAAATACAGCAGTTTTTGATATCTGAGTAATACAGTCCATTTTGATTTTTGATATAAATAACCACTATTACCCAGAAATAACCAAACAGATTAATTATTGACAGATTAGCAATTACTTTGACTTCACTTTTGCCTAATAAAATCTTTATAGCATAAAAATATTTTTACTTAAATGCTTTCCAATTTTCCACTTTGCTTTAATTATTCTTTGAAGATAAGAGCTTTCACAGGGTACCTGACTTAATATAAAGCACATCAAGGGAAAATGGAACCACGAAGGCAGCAGTGGTTACATCAAAGAAACACTAAAGGTTTAATTACATAGACAGTTTGAAGGTATAATGCAGTTGAGATTATTACACACAGAAACTGAGTTGAAGATCAATAATCAAAAACCTGAACTGTGTCATTATGGTTAAGTGTTCGTTTTGTCTCCCTCCAAAACATACTCCGTATCTCCATATCCTTTATTCACCATCTTAAATTCTAGCATTATTATATGCCCACCAGATTCCCCTACCATAAAGACTATTTTTCTTATAATCTTCATTTAATTGCTTGTTTATACATAATTTCCACTCTTAGTTTTCTATCATTTCTTCTACTTCATGAGTATGTCAACCTACCTGTATTCACACATTTATATGCTTAGCATTTAGAAAATAATATTTATGTGTGAAAAATAATACAGCTTTAAATCCCTTAGCCATACTCCATTGAAAAGTAAAATACCAAGAAAATAACCTATACTTCTAAGAACAAGCATATATTGAACAAAGGAAAAATTATGCTCAGAGCCTTTTGGGCTTTAGTCATAGAAGAATTAAAACTTGTATAGTTTCCAAAGAATGCTGCAGAAGTGTAAAGGAGATAATTGAGATCTATTAAGTCGGTAGTACTAAGTCCCATGTGGATGTGTGCTTAAGTGTTATATAGAGAGAAAGATTATCTGAATACACAACTTTTAGTTTATATGTGTGTATAAGCTAAAGGAGATCAGTCCTGGGTGTTCTTTGGAAAGAATGAGGCTAAAGCTGAAACTCCAGTACTTTGGCCACCTCATGCGAAGAGTTGACTCATTGGAAAAGACTCTGATACTGGGAGGGATTGGGGGCAGGAGGAAAAGTGGGTGACAGAAGATGAGATGGCTGGATGGCATCACCAACTGGATGGACGTGAGTCTGAGTGAACTCTGGGAGTTGGTGATGGACAGGGAGGCCTGGCATACTGCAATTCATGGGGTCTCAAAGACTCGGACATGACTGAGCGAATGAACTGAACTGAACTGAACTTATAATGTATTTAGAGTTTACTGTCAGAGTAATTATAATTGTGAAGTGCAGATCAGAAATTCCAGCATTCAGTCCTTCATAAAATATTTTATAAAATTAACATATGCATATAATTAATCTATAATAATAGATCTAAATATAAAACTCTTAGATTACCATAAATTTTTATATGTTTTGAAAACTAATACAAGAGCAACTGATTATATTAGAATATGCTTTTCATATGTTAAATTTATATGGCAATTTTCATATAATCTAGTAAATCTCTTTTTTTTCTTAAGGTTCTATACTGAAATACTGTAATCAGCTACCATGTATTAGGTTGGTACTAAAGTAATTGGGATTCCTGCATTTTGAAATTTGCCTTTCGATACTGGAATACATTCTAAGTAAATATAGTTATGTTATGCATCATTTTAATGCATACTTCTTGGTTTATGTTTCTTTGATAATAACATTATTTCCTGTTTATATTTATTTTAGACTAGGGAAATGATGTTAGACAAAAAACAACTTCAAACAATTTTCTTTTTCAAGTTCAAAATTTTGTTTTTCTTTTTTTTTTGAAATTTTTATTTTAACTTTAGTTTACTTTACATTACTGTATTGCTTTTGCCAAACATTGACATGAATTCACCACGAGTGTACAAGCGTTCCCAAACATGAATCCCTTCCCACCTCCCACCCCATACCATCTCTCAAGCAGAGACAATTTGCAATATCAATAATGCATTTGACCCAGGGACTACTAATGAACTTGAGTGCAGTGGTAGTTCAAGAAGTTTTGAAAAGGAGACAAGAACTTTGAATATGAGGAGTGCAGTAGCTGGCCATCAGAATTTGACAATGACAACTGAGTGCAATCATCAAAGCTGATCCTCTTACAACTACTTGAGAAGTTGCCAAAGAATTCATTGTCAACAGTTCTACGGTCATTTGGCCTTTGAAGCAAATTGGAAAGAAGAAAAAGCTCGGTAAATAGGTGCCTCATGAACCAATCCAAAAAAAAAAAAAATTGCTGTATGGATGTGTTTTCTTCTTTATTCTTCACAAGTAACCATTTCTTGATTGGATTGTGACATGCGAGGAAAAACGGATTGTATAGGATAACCAGGGACAATCAGCTATTAGTGACTGGACTGAGAAGCTCCAAGGCACTTCCTAAAGCAAAACTTGTACCAAAAAAGAGTATCATGATCACTGTTTGGTGGTCTGTTGCCAGTCTGCTGACTACTGCTTTCTGAACCCTACTAAAACCATTACATCTGAGAAGTATGGTCATCAAATCAATGAGATGTACTGAAAACTGCAACGCCTGCAGGCAGCACTGGTAAAGAGAAAGAGCCTAACTCTTTTCTGTAATGATATCCAATTACACATAGTATAACCAAGGCTTCAAAATTTGAACAAACTGGGCTACAAAGTTTTGCCTCATCTGCCACATTCACTTGATCTCTCACTAACTTACTACCACTTCTTCAAGCATTTTGAAAACTTTTTGCAAGAAAAATCCTTCCACAACTGGCAGACTGCAGAAAAATGCTTTGCAAGACTTTGTCAAGTCCCAAAACACGGGTTTTTATGCTCCAGAAATAAGCAAACTTATTTTTCATTGGCTAAAAATGTGTTGATTGTAATGTTCCTATTTTGATTAATAAAGATGTGTTTGAGCCTAATTATAATGATTTAAAATTTACAGTTGAAAACTATAATTACATTTATATCAACCTAATTATTTATGGAAATACTTCCTACCCCTGAAGTACTTCCTTTTTATAGCTTGCAAATGTTTTATTAACAAATGTTGCATTGGACTTTAGTCTTCAGGAAGGCTGAATATTTGGATCCAGGCCAATATTATATGAGGGCTTCCCAGGTGGCGCTAGTGGTAAGGAACCTCCCTAACAATGCAGGAGACATGAGACTTGGATTTGATCCCTGGGTCAGGAAGATCCCCTGGAGGAGGGCATGGCAACCCACTCAGTATCCTTGCTTGGAGAATCCCATGGACAGAGGAGCCTGGAGGGCTATAGTCTCAAGGGTCACAAAGAGTCAGACACAACTGAAGCAACTTAGCACACACACACACAGATTATATGAATAAAACACAAGACAATGTATAATTAGAGGAAAGAGAAGAAATTGAGAGAGAAAAAAAGAAAGAGGAAGAAAAGATTATGGCCTTGGACTCTGAAGAAAACTGAGGAAAATTTAAGACAAGAGTAGGAAAAAGGATTGGAATGGACAGCTGGAAAAATACCAAGATAAAATCAAAGACTAAGCATAGAAAGGGAATGAGGTTGGAAAGAAAAGGTGATTTTGGTGCCAGAAGGAGAGCAGATACTGAGTTCTGAGCCAGATCGGGCTGTGACGGTGGTGGTGTCCCTTAACAGGATTGACTTATGGCTGGAAGAGAGAACAGGATGTGCCTGGCCAGGAGCAGAGATATTGGAACAAAACTGTAGCATATGAAGTGAAAGGAATATGTTCAGAGCTGTTGGAGGTTGTGGTTATTTAATCATAACTTTGTTCCTTCTGGTGCCAGAAGTCTGATGGAACTCCCTCCCACAGAGGTCAAACAAATGATTTTCTCAACTCACTTAGTCAATTACCCATCCTGTGCCTAGAAGGTCAGAATGCTGACTAACCACAATTTAAGACAAATGAGATGCATTAACTGTGCACTTGCTCCCAAGGTTCCTATGACCTAACCATTTTAGGGATTTAGATACTACTTTGCCAAGATCAGATCAACTGAATGATCAGTATGTTTAAGTACTTGTTTTGATATTCCTATAATATATCCTTGCTAAGGGTGTTATATAAATTATTGAGAATTACATAAAGTACAAAATGACAACACTTTGAAGAGATAGAATAGTTCATTACTAACATACCTTAACAGAAATAGTTACTTTTTAGTCAGAAAATAGAAAATTTAATGCCAAGGCTGTTGATTTAACTATTTGAATTGATTATTTGTTGTCTTAGAGCCTTAGAGTTCTGCTGCTGCTGCTAAGTCGCTTCAGTTGTGTCCGACTCTGTGTGACCCCATAGACAGCAGCCCACCAGGCTCCCCCGTCCCTGGGTTTAACATTATTTAAATAGTAATGTAAATTCCAGGCTTCCCAAGTGGCTCAGCCATAAAGAATCCACCCACAATGCAGGAGACACAGGACATGTGGGTTTGATCCCTGGGTCAGGAAGATCCCTTGGAGGAGGGCATGGAAACCCACTCCAGTATTCCTGCTTGGAGAATCTCATTGACAGAGGAGCCTGGGGGGCTACAGTCCATAGGTTCACAGAGTCGGACACGACTGAAGCAACTTAGCACATGCACACACACATTATATTTAATACCCCTTTCTATTTAACAATACACTGAGATGAATTGTACACTGTATCATATCTCATTTTGCCCTTTTTCTCCCAAATATCATGCAAAAATCTTAATAAAATGCACCAAGCCTTACACCTCTTTTAATTCTCCACTGAGAAGAACAGGAAGCAAAACTTTCACCTCTATACTCTTACAGCTTTCCTCTGGACCTGATAATTAAAACAGATATAAGACAGATTAACAGGAAAAAAGCATACAGATATATATGTTTTACATGACATGGAAACCCTAATAAGGAATGAACACCCCAATAAGTAATGAAGTCTGTTAGACTGAAAAAAGGCAATCTTGGAAATGTAAATGAATTTTGTGGTAAAGCTAAAAGAAAGTAACAATTATTTTAACAAGATCTGTTCATACAGAATTCTCTTGGTCTCACCTTCCTATTCATGATGATAAGGATACTATTTTCCTACTGCTACAGGTGTGACCAAACTTGGGTCTGTTCGCCTGTGCACAGTAGGGCCAATCTACTGACACCAAGTTGTGGTTAAGTAAAGTGTAGCCTTTATTGCAGGGCACCAGGCAAGAAGCACAGGAAGCTGGAGCTCAAAAGCCCAACTCCCCAGTGGCTTTCAGTGAACAGTTTTTAAAGGGAGAAGGACAACAGAGGATGAGATGATTGGATGGCATCACCGACTCGATGGACATGTATTTGAGCAGGCTCCGGGAGTTGGTGATGGACAGGGAAGCCTGGTGTGCCGCAGCCGATGGGGTCACAAAGAGTCAGACATGACTGAGTACTGAATTGAACTGAGGGAGAAAGCTGCTGCTGCTGCTAAGTCACTTCAGTTGTGTCCCACTCTGTGCAACACCATGGACAGCAGCCTACCAAGCTCCTCTGTCCACAGGATTCTCTAGGCAAGAATACTGGAGTGGGCTGCCATTTCCTTCTCCAGAGGGAGAAAGACTGAGGGGTATATGATCAGCTCATGGACATTCTTCTGATTGGTTGGTAGTGAGGTAATTGGGAGTCAACCTTCTGTTTCCACAAGTCTGGGGCCTATGCACTTGTGGGCAGCATATAGCTAACCTCTTCCATCTGGCAACAATTTTAGTTTCTGCAAAACAGCTCAAAGGACATGGCTCAGAATATTATCTATAGCTGTTGAGGAGGAACTAAAGGTCCTTGACTTTGGTTTATGGCTAAACTATTATTATTTTGTCTTGCTTGATTGTTTTCCTTTCTACCTGTTCACTTCTCTCACTTTTCTCACTTCTCTGAGTAGATTTATCCTTTGGAACTCAGGGAAGACCTAGGATGCTAAAGTTTTTCTATAGACAAGATGCAAGTGGAGGACATGCTATGGGGTGGGGTGGGGGGCGTTGTCTTTGGAAGACCCTACAGGTCCTGCTCAACTACATGGGAAGGACGGTTTTCACATGGGCAATTCATCTCCTGTTCTTAAGGAAAAAAAAAAAAAAGGAACAGCGTTCTTGCATTTTCTGTTTTCCAAGTGCATTTGACTCAAAAGGGTCAATATGCCAGAGCAACATATTTGGGGATGGTATATTCTGCCAGCCTTCATTGGTAAAATAAGTCCAATATAAATTGAATGGCTGTTTAATATGAGAAGTATATATCAGAGGACTGCAGTACCACAAATTCCTTTTGCATTTTTGGTGTCCTCTGTTGAAAGAAGAAAACACAAATTTAACATTAGTCATTGTTATTAGTTAAAGTTTTATCTGTGATTTTAGTGCAAGGGTCCTTTGCCAAGACTAGATTTTAGCAACCCTTCACCTTAATCTAGATATTGTCAAAAATATACTACAGGGATTGGTAGGAAGGAAAAATTCTATGAAAACATATCAAGTCTGCTGCTGCTGCTAAGTCACTTCAGTCGTGTCCAACTCTGTGTGACCCCATAGACGGCAGCGCACCAGGCTCCGCCGTCCCTGGGATTCTCCAGGCAAGAACACTGGAGTGGGTTGCCATTTCCTTCTCCAATGCATGAAAGTGAAAAGTGAAAGGGAAGTCGCTCAGTCGTGTCCAGCTCTCAGCGACCCCATGGACTGCAGCTTTCCAGGCTCCTCCACCCATGGGATTTTTCCAGGCAAGAGTACTGGAGTGGAGTGCCATTGCCTTCAAGTCTACTTACACTATTATTGATAAATGTATCAGTCCAGGAAACTCACATCTTTTTGTTTCTTACTGCCTTTTCCTTGAATCTCAGGGAATATTTGCAAAACTAGTGCAAGAACAAGTAGTTAAAATAGGGAGGAAATGGCAGATGAATAGAATCAGATGAACATCACAGAGCAGCATGAGTTTAGCCAGTTTAGCACTGAGCTGGCCGAGGTTACATGGCCTCTATGTGTCCCAGTGAAAGCGTTAACTCTTAGTAAGTTAGTAAGGATTCCAGGGCCCTCAAGGAGGAAAAAGGGATCTGTGGCTCTTGAGGAGGAGAAAAGGACAAACTTTTTTTCTTTTCTACTTTCCTTTGTCTTGATTATATGATTCAGTTCAGTTCAGTCGCTCAGTCATGTCAGATTCTTTGTGACCCCATGAATCACAGCACATCAGGCCTCCCTGTCCATCACCATAACAACAATGTATATATAATGATTATATAACAACAATGTATCGTGCTTGAGGACATGTTTCTCCTTCTTAACAAGAACCTTCTGACTAATCTTGTGGGAGTGGGTCTAGTAAGACTTTTCTATTGTTAGTTCTAGTCTTGTTAATTTAAGATGTTATGTTGTGGTAGTGGGTCTGTTAAAAGTATATAAAACCTTGCTAAGACCTGCATTCTCTGTCCCCCTTCTGAGGTCTATGTCAGTTTTCTCTGTCCTTTTTCACTGTAATAAAACTTCTGCCACACAAAAGCTCTGAGTGATCAAGCCTAGTCCCTGGTCCCGAAGTTAAATTTTCTTTGGAGATCAAGAATTTGGCATCTTCACCATAAGGTATCACCAGGCCTTTCACTAGACAGGGTATCATTTCTAAAAGAAAGAGGCGAGGCTGGAGTTGGGGAGAAGGAGATGACTAACTATAATGTACATATTTACATTTGGAGAAGGAAATGGCAACCCACTCCAGTGTTCTTGCCTGGAGAATCCCAGGGACAGAGGAGCCTGGTGGGCTGCCGTCTATGGGGTCACACAGAGTCGGACATGACTGAAGTGACTTAGCAGCAGCAACAGCAGCAGCAGAAGAGAGAAAAACAAGATATGTTAACTTGATTTTTAAGACAATGTAAGAAATTAATAAACAGAAACCTCAAATTAGTAGAGCTGGGGTATCAGAAGGAGGAGCACTCACACACTGCAAAGATGGCAGAGTCCACCAGCAGAAGAGATTCCTCTGTCAAGGACTCAGCCAATAAAAAGCCATAGACTATTTCCGATTCATTCCCTCCAACTTCTTTTCCCTTCTATAAGAGTATTCTTGTTTTGCCATGTGGTGGCTTGCACATGGCTCGCCATAGCTGTAGATCCCAAACTGCAATTCTCTGCTTATCCTGAATAAATCCATTTTGCTGGAGAAATACCTGGCAGTCTATTTGTCTGTGATCAGTATTTTGGTGGCTCATAGGGGGACCAAAGACAATTCCCAATGGCTCCAGTGTTGGTGAGCCAACAGGTGAGGCACCCATAACTGAGCCCATTTTGTGTGTGTGTGTGTGTGTGTGTGTTAGTCACTCAGTTGTGTCCCACTCTTTGCAACCCCGTGGACTGTAGCCCACCAGGCTCCTTTGTCCATGGGATTCTCCAGGCAAGAATACTTGAGTGGCTTGTCATTTCCTTCTCCAAAAAGGCTGATGAAAGTGTGTAAAATCAAGATGATAACTGTACTTAGCAGCACAGTTGCAGTAAAGCATCACTGAGATCATTCAGTGATGATCTCAGTGATCATCACTGAACCCATTGTACTCACTGCTTATCTCACAAAACCCTGGATTTTGACAGTTTTTCTTTTTCTTGGATCTGAGCAAGTTTACATGCTCTTTATGTTTGAAGTGCTCCAGGTTTACCCAGGATCGTTTTAAAAGTTTCATCTTTCTGGTTAAGGCCTTGTTTTGTATATGAATACTATTTTGGCACTTTGGTCTGATTGGAGATCAGATTGTTTCACTGAAGCTGGCTAGTCTTCAACCCATTCCTTCTGGAACAGGGGGTTGTTTCTCTGAAACAACGCCAATTTTTTTCAGCCTGTGGCCAATTTCTTTGGAAGGGCTGTCTTCTGGAAACTGTCAAAAAAAAAAAAAGCATTTGGCCTGGCTCCTCTGGGACCAAGCTGTCTTCTTAAGACTGACTCAGATGGTTATAAGCTGTTCAAATTAAGCCATTTGTGCATTAAACTATTTAAATTATTTGAAAATTGTTCTTTACTCTAGAGGAAAGACCTTTAGGAAGTGGCATCTTAGTATCTAAGTGTCTTGAGGGAGCCTCGCTCCCTCTGCACCCAGGGAAGCTGGCCAATTTTATGTTTAAAAACATGGTCCTTCCTCAGGTACATTTCAAAATGAATGGACCAATCTGACCAAAGGCAATTTAGAATATCAATGGCCATCATGGGGGACTTCTGAAATACCCAAACTTAATTTACTTAAAACTGTACTGGACCACAAGAGTTCAACAATTTTCAGAACTGAGTGAAATGTTTATTTTGATTAATACTTTGAAGCTTCCTAGCCTTATCAGAAGTCTAAATTGCCTATGTAAAATACTGCTTTAAAAACTAACAGGCAGACAAAGGACTAAAGAGAGATGAGATGGCTCCTAAAGCCTCAGGCTCTTCTTCCTTGGCTTCTTTGTCTCATACTCTATCACTTGTACAGTCCTGTTTTTCTCAGCATCCCCTGGCCATACTCAGCCTCTAGCACATCTTCCTCCTTCCCTCTACACTGCCTACACCTTCACCACATCCACAAATTTCCCATACAAATTCTCTTGCCAAACTTTCATTTTCTCTGAAACTCTCGCCACTCCCTTTTCTTCTGGAGTGTCAGACTCACTCTAACTTGTCAGAACCCATTCCTTAAAGTTAAGAGTTCTAAGGATCCAGAGCCTTAATTTTATTTTCTTATTTTTTTTATACTTTTTGGCCTAAAGCTGAACTGTGAGCCATAGTCAAAGATTTTCCTAAAGTAACCAAAAATCTGCATAGATTTGCTGAGGATTTTTAATATAGGCATCCAAACTTATGAAGCTGGTTTCCCTGACTTATAATAGCTAATCCAAATGCTCATTGGGGAAGGCCAGGGCTAGCACTGGATGAAAACTGCTGATTGGTAAAGTCCTGAAAGGTCTTTAGAATTACAACTGGGAGACAAGTCTACTAACTTATTATATAATCGCATTCAGACAATTGCTAGGCAATTTCACCGAGCAGTTATTAAGGCTTTTCCAAAGTTTGTTGATTAGAATGGAACTCAAGTGTGCACACAAAAATCTGATGTGTTATTTATAATTTTTACAATCAACTTTAGAATGTTTGTAAAGGAAATTCTAGTCTTCCTTCAGATGTTGATTCCACTTGATTAGATTTAGCTGTATATCAATGGAGCTGAACTGGGACCTTTCCCTTCTAGTAAAAAGGGCCAGAATGGAATGGAAAACTAGTCTGCATTTAGGTAATCAGGCAAAACAGTTCTCTTGCACTCTAGATGAGTCACCTGTGATTACAGAAGGACCATCAAACTTCTTAATCTTTAACTTTTTTCTAATTTTTTTGAAATGCATAAACTGCCAATTTTTAAATTATTATTAATTTTCTCTGTGCTGGGTCTTCATTGCTGCATGCGGGTTTTCTCTAGTTGCGGCAAGTGGGGGCCACTCTCTACTTGCAGTTCATGCACTTTTCATTGTAGTAGCTTCTCTTGTGGAGCACAGGCTTTAGGCACACAGGCTTCAGTGGTTGTGGCACAGGGTCTCAGGAGTTGTGGTTCGCAGGCTCTAGAATGCGGGCTCAGTAGATGTGATGCATGGGCTCAGTAGATGTGATGCATGGGCTTCGTTGCTCCATGGCATGTGAAATCTTCTTGGACCAGGGGTCTAACCTGTGTACCCCGCGCTGGTAGGCAGATTCATGTCCACTGCACTATCACAGAAGTCCCAAACTTCTTAATCTTAAGCCCTAGCAAATGAAGATTCTGAGACAAAACCAAATCTCAGCTCGTTTCTGCTAGTATTTCAAAGAACTGAAACTTTAGAAAGGATTTCTTAACAATTTTTAGCGCTTTAGGCACCTTCAGCTCTCTAGCTGGACTTTCCAGAGTCCTCCCTAATGATGGAGTTATAAGGAACTATAAGGAATTACCAATTCTTCCTCTTGATCAACTTGGGGAAAATTTTCTCCATATTGAGGAGGAATCTTTTCCAGTCTTAACTGACATTGGAGCCACACTCTTAGTGCTCAACCCTGCTACTAGGACAGCTCCTGCTCTGGAGTACTGAAACAGTTCCAATAGTGGGAATCTCTAACGATCCTCAAGAAGTTCCTGTCGTCCAGTCTACTCCCTTTTGTTTAGGCCCTCCCTTTGAGATATATACTCACTCTTTCTCCTTAGTTCCTCTGCCCCTATACATTTATTAGGCTGAGACTTCTTAGATAATTATCATGTTGTAATTTCTTTCTCCTCAGAGAAGGAACTAATTCTCAGCATTTAAAGCAGTCATCAAAGTAACCAGCAGGCGAATTAAATGACCCTTTGACATTTTTCATCTGTTCCATCTCTGATGGTACTAGAGCAGATTCTGGCAACACTGATCATTTGTCCCTATTGAATCAGCTATCACTTTCGTTATTGGCAAAATTTCCAACTGATGTTGGCAAGATTCACAGCCAACTCCCAGCAAAATTTAAATAGGCCCCTCCAAACCTCTTCTCCACATTAATCAATATCCTGTAGGTCAAGACACCCTAAAAGTCATAGAGCCCGTAAAAGAAGCCTCCAGGTCTCACGACCCCCTATACTAGCCCTGTAACACCTCTATTATATCAGTGAGAAAACCTAAGGGCCAAGGGTGGAGGTTTGCCCAGTACTTCAGTGTGATAAACAATATCACTGGGTCTGGAAACCTTGTTGCTCCTAACCCTCATGGGTTACTAACATCCATTCCCGCTGAGAGCAAATTCTCTACTAAAACTGATTTGTGCAGTAGATCCTTTAGTATTCCAGCTGATGAAGATAGTCAATAGCCATTTTGCCTTCACTTGGGAAGAAAATAAATTCACCTGAACAGTAATTCCTCATTGTTGTATGAGTCCTTATTTCTTCAGAATCCTGAAGGTTGATCTGAATGACCTGAAGGTCCCTAGAGGTTCTACTTTGTTGCCATATGTGGGTGATTTACTTTGCTCTCTTTCTCAGGCTTCCTCACAGGAAGACAGCATCCTGTTGCTAAAGCTTTTAGTCTTAAAGGGATATAAGGAGACCAAGAGAACTATATAATCTTTCCAAACTCAGGTTCAATATTTAGGGCATCAGATATCAGAACAAGGGCTACACCTACATCCAGACAGATTTATGGTGTCCTAAAACCCCAAAACTAAGTGACAGCTTTGAGATTTTCTCAGACCAGTTGGTTACTGCTGAAACTGGATTCCAAATTTCTCTCTTATGGGCAAATTTCTATATGCTTTACTCAACAATAATAACTCCATTCCAACTTTATAGGAAAAAACAAGATGACAGAGACTTCAAGGCCTTAAAGGAGAGTCAGATTAATTCACCTGCCCTCTGGCATCGCAATGGTCGATTCCCTGCTTTCCTGTTTGTATGTGAAAAGGAAAAGATTGCCTTTGGGGTACTCATCCAAAAACACAAAGACCAGTATCAACCTATAGGGTATTACAGGCAGCAACTGACCTGCATGGCATGAGGGTACACCCCTTACCTTAGAGACATTACAACCATTTCCTTGTCAACTACAAATTGGCACTTAACAAGAGCATTGCCAATGACAGAACAACAATGGCATTTGCCATCTGTTTCTATGGAGACTGAATCCTATGCTGCTATAGCTGTTAACCTTCAATAACCGTTAAGGGAGTTCAAGGTGGAGTGAGGCACTCTGTGCTCCAGGGAATCTGGTTGGACGGGTGTTTAGATAGGTGGATGTTTTTAGAAAGAGATTTTATGATCTCAATCCTTACAACTCCTCCTATCTAGACAAGCACTAAATCCCTTCATGGTGACATCAGATCCTCATGACTAACAAAACTCCTTTTGTAAAATGAATGACACATCTTATCTAAAGTGACAATGGTAAATAGCGTCCTTAGGATGCTATTATAACTCCTTTTGGTGTTTTTGAGAAAGTAGCTCTATGTAATACTACTTCATCACAACAGGTTGAAATATACTCTTATATGAACTTACATTTTAGACAAGAACAAAATTGCCAATATTCATACTGATCGTTGATATGCTTTTAGAGTAGTTTATGATTTTGGAGTATTGTGGAAGCAATAGGTCTTTCTTACTTCCAGTGGAAATACAATTAAAAATGGCCCCAATATTTAGGATTTATTGGATGCAATACTTTTAACAACTGCTTTAGCTACGATTAAGATTCAAGGGCATTCTAAATTTGATTCTACAAGAACTAGGGTTAATCATCTTGCTAATATTTCTGCAAGGAATGCTACTTTTAAAAGGATCAACAGTAGCAAAACCTGTCATGGTCCAAAGGGCTATTTCCCCAAATAATAATTTAGAAATACGGGCTAAAGAAGCCCAACGACTGGCCTCAGAAAAGGAAAACCAAGATTGGGAATTCAACAACTATTGGTATGATAGAGAAAGTTCTGGTTTGGACCAAATAACAACCCAGTCTTACCAGAGACTAAAATTCCCACCCTTAACTACTTGTACATGCATCAGATAATTAGTCTACTGACAAAATGGTAGCCTTCATAAAGCAATATTGGTAGGGAAACATTATCAAGGCTGCAAATATTGCCTATGTCACTTGTCCACTTGTCTGAAGTACAACCAGGGAAAACTGCTTGCAGTCATTTAAAATGATTAATGGACCACTGAAGTTCTGGTAAGTGTATTTACACAACTTCCTTTGTCTAATGGACACAAATATGTTTTAGTCACAGTCTGTGTTTTCACCTTGGATTGAAGCCTTCCCTTGTAAATAGACTACTGCTGCTTCTGCGGCTAAGGTCCTATTGGTAAAGCTTATTCCTACTTGGGGAACTCCTCTCAAACTCCACAGTGATCAACGAACCCATTTCACTGGCCAGGATGCTTCTACCAATCTGCGCTGTTTGACCAGTTTTACAACACTTTCACTGTGCCAGCCATTCTAAATCCTCTGCTTTAGCCTAATGCAATAATGACATTATTAGACTCATTTGAAATACTTTGTAGAAGCCCTCCAAATACCTTGGTCAAAATTATTGCTGTTGGTTTTTTGAAATCTTAAATCTATACTTTTTAAAATTCATAAACACTCATTCTTTGAGACAGAGGATTCTCAATGTACTTGGCACCGGGGTTTTTTGACACACACTAACAAAATGAGAGACACTCCAATACTGTAAAGACCTAATTGTTTATAAAACAAATAACCATATTTTGGTAGAACAATATTTTCAGAATGTATCCTCAGTAGATGAAGGTCTTAAGCTTCATACCTTACAATCTGGAGATTTTATCTATTGGGGAAAAAAAAGAAAAAAAAAACCTCAAGAACAACTTCTTTCAACCCTGTTGAAAAAGCCCTTATCAAGTACAGCTAACAAAACCTTGTGCCACTCAGCTCTAAGAAACAGAATCTTGGATTCACATGACACAACTAAAGAAAGCACAAACCCGGACTAGATCTGCATATCATCTGGTAACCGAAAAATAAATATTTCTCAAATGAAAACTAGTGACATCGGATGAGACAGCTTTCCCAAGACTAGCTGGGTGATTCTCACCTAATTATTGATAACAATGTAACCATTCAGATGATTTCCAATGTCTATGATCTTGAGCATTAGTTAGAAAGTGCCTGAAAGTTCTCTTCCCTGCCCCTCCTTGTCCCTGAACGTGATCTTAACATGTTTTCAATCAGTGCACTTTTTCTCTGATGTGAGAAACTGCACCTAGGAAGGTCCTTCCCTTTTGAAGGAGAGAAAGGAGCTGAAACGAGAACACTTGACACCTAATTGGCAAGGTTTCCCAGAGAGAGCTTGATCAAAAGAAAAAAAACGTAAAACATTAATAAACAGAAACTTCAATTCGACTTGGGAGACCAGAACAGGGAACCCTCAATGAACTCAAAAGTCCAACAGGGAAAAGAAAGACTCTTCTTTCCTGGCTGACATACAGCTAATGAAAAGCCATGGACTCCAGGTGGCTCTAGTGGTAAAGAATCCACCCACCAATGCAGGAGACCTAAGAGACCGTGGTTCAGTCCTTGAGCGGGAAAGATCCTCTGGAGGAAATGTCAACCTACTACAGTACTTCAGTATTCTTTCTGGAAGAATTTCATGGACAGAGAGGTCTGGCGGGCTACAATCCAAGGGGTCACAAACAGTCAGATAGCATGAGCATCAGAATACACACTGTTTACTAGAACTTACAGCTTTCTCTACCTCCCAAGAAAACTGTTCTCCTTCTGTTGCCATGGGGGCCTTGCACATGGGTCGTCATGGTTATTGGCCCCAAACTACAATTCTCTGCTGATCCTGAATAAACTCATCTTCAGTGGAAAAATATCTGGCAGTCTATTTGTTTCAGGTCACAAATATTAACAGTTATCTGCAAATTAAGACTGTTCAATGCCCAGTTAAATAGAAGACAACTTCTACTCCCAGACCAAAATCAGATATGAAAATAAAATTTGGGGTGAGAATATTCTGCTTCATAGGAGAAGGTCACAGTATTGATAACTCTGCTTAAAATCCTGTAAAAGTTCAGATACTTTCTCTTAGCTGTGTGCGCTGAACCTTCAGAATTTTTCCAATCTGAACTCATTATCTACAGTGCTCTGAAATGCACATTCAAAATACCTTATTTCATGGTTAGTAGTTTTTTATTTTTTTCCTTCTGTAAGAACATATTTTCAATGATTCTTTGCAACAAAAATGTGTACTACTGTCTTTAGAAAATAGAGTCATCAGTAATTTGAACTGACTGTAGTCCTAAATATTACACATTAAACAGACACATCTGCTTCCTTAGGAAGGTCCACACATCAAGGTTAGAAAATATCTTCTCTCTCCTGGGAACAATCCAGTGGCTACATGGTGATAACTGACACAAGAACGTTTTGAACATAAGTGACCACATGTAGGAAATCCACTTCAGGCAGCAGTAAACAGAGTGCAAATCACAGACTCTGGTGATCTCTGTATCCTCCATCATTTTACGTTTCTAAACCTCATTCCATTTTATATTCTTAATCCCGTGCTCCCTTTTAAACTATAAATTAATAGATCATCAGAGTAATTAGTATGATCATACTGTAAAAGTATTTTAGGTAAATTTTTTAAATTCTTTATTTTTAAATGCAATTTTAGCCACTCAGAGGAAACTTGTCAGACACAAACATTGATTATATATTATAATCACATTATATGCTTTTATTTATTGGTTATAATTTGTTATTTATGTCATTCTAATAGATAGATAGGACTCCTGATTCAAGTTAAGTATTTTAAGTGCAAGACTGTAAGCACATCACACAATATATTGAGCAAATCAGGAGTAAAGAGTGAGTGGTCAGGTCTGGAAGAGAGCAAAATCAAAACAAGTGCATACTCTGCTCTTGTTACCCTCGAATTACTATTTCCTTAAAAAAACTACTCAACTAGTGTTCTATTTATGTTTAACATCAAACAGCATCAAGCAAATAGTCATTGGTTCAGCTTCAATCTGCCTGCCAGTAAGGCATCTGTGATGATTATCATGCATTCATTTATTACGGTAAACATTAAATAAGTCCCTATTATGTTTCAAACGTTGTAAATTCTGGTATTCAGCAGTGAGCAATGCAGAGTATAGTATACATTAAACCAGTAAACATATAATACATATTATTTCATATACTGATGTGCTATGTAGAAAATAATCAGAGTGAAGAAAACAGAGTAAATGGAATGGGATGAGATTGTTTTGGAAGGGGATTTAAAGAAATGTGTCAAGAAAGAGATATTTGAACACAGACCAGCTGGATGAGAAGTGACCCTTATAAGGACACAGGGAGGGAATGCCAAGAAGAAAGCAATCAGCAAGCCTGGAGATACTGAGGCAGAAAGAGATCAGAATAGTTGGAGGAAAGAAAGAAAGAGAATGTAGCTGAACTGTAGGTAACAAGGAGGAGAATGGTACTGGTTGATATGGTAGAAGTAGACAGCTTATGAGTGAGTGAGTGAAGTCGCTCAGTCGTGTCCCTGACTCTTTGTGACCCCATGGACTGTAGCCTATCAGGCTCCTCCGTCCACGGGATTTTCCAGGCAAGAGTGCTGGAGTGGATTGCCATTTCCTTCTCCAGGGGATCTTCCTGACCCAGGAATCGAACCCGGGTCTCCCGCATTGCAGGCAGACAATTTACAGTCTGAGCCACCAGGGAAGCTTATAGACCACCAAAAATAAATGTTGATAAATAAATGAACAAACTGAGGACTTTGGCTTTTACTGTAGATATGATTTAAAGCTCTGAAAGATTTGTTTAAATGGAAGTCACATGATTTGAATTGCCTAGGGGAAGGGGCTGTGGCACCCCACTCCAGTACTCTTGCCTGGAAAATCCCATGGATGGAGAAGCATGGTAGGCTGCAGTCCATGGGGTCGCTAAGAGTTGGAGACGACTGAGCGACTTCACTTTCACTTTTCACTTTCATGCATTGGAGAAGGAAATGGCAACCCACTCCAGTGTTCTTGCCTGGAGAACCCCAGGGACAGGGGAGCCTGGTGGGCTTCCATCTATGGGGTCACACAGAGTCGGACATGAATGAAGTGACTTAGCAGCAGCAGCAGGGGAAGGGGAAGGAACAAACACATTGCTTGACTGGCAATAGTGTCTGCAGGCTGACCAGCTAGGATGTAACATTAATAACACAGATGAAGGATTATGATTCCTGGAAATGAGTGTTTGTTGTGGATAACAAGAAGTGTCTGGCCTCTGGATGTCCTGTGGTCATAGATAATTAGTACACAGATATGGGAGACAATGAGGAAAAGGAGAGCCTTGGATTACTCTGAAATTGTGTCCTCAGAGAGTAGGTAATTGCTGATTGTACGGGTAGTAACTCATCTGGATGCCAAGCGGGTATCCTGGCAACCCTATTTGCATTCGTCCTCAGTCACAAGCCATTCTCAACATTTCTGTTCTCTGCATTGAGCCAAGGGAGCCAACCCAGGAGGGAAGCTGACCTTTGAGGATAGCCTCCTTTGGGCTCACTTGCCAGTGGGATTCTCACTAGGTTTGGTCAACTGGAGGAGGATTTAAATGATCTCTCACATGCTACTGATTTATAAACATGCATTTTTCTAGGGCAAGAAGTTATTCTTCATTTTGTGTCTCTATATGCAACTTTTCTAGCCAATAAATATCTAAACTCAAAATTTTCTGTAGGAGACAGGAAGAATAAAAGAAAAGCAGGCCCCAGCAAGGGCCACAAGAAAAATTTATAATTATTGATAAAATGCTGTAAGGCATGAGACTCTTGCAACAAGTCCAGAGGGAACAGTTCATCATCTTGAAAACAAGATATGATCTTGTTTCTCAGCTGGTGTCTCAGAGTCCCATGTTTTACGTATCTGGTGGAAAATCTATAGATAAGAGTATTAGTCTTAGTTACTGATTTGTTATTGATTACTGTGGTTAATGATCATTTTGTTCTTTGGCCCTGAAGGCCACATGAGTTATAGTTTAACTCCCTGCATATTCTTTCATTCACGGCTGAAAGTATAATAAAGCTGGCTTGGATTCAGTTTTGGCACCTTCACCTTGGAGCGGTGGTGGTCCCCTGATCCTCGCTTTTCTCTGAATTCTTGTCTCCTTTCTCATTCTCTCACCGTATCATGCTTTCGGAAACCCTGCTTGCTTGTCGAGCTAGTCTCAACATTTTCCAAACTGAACATTCTCTGGAACATGCTTGTCTTTCTGTTTCTTTCTTAACTGACACAATTCTGTTGATTCCCAAACCACAAACCTATGAATGCCTCTGATTTTCTAATGGCTAGCATATACTGATTATTAAAGTCATATGAACCAAATCTGAAAATATTTTTTTACTAAAATTTTCTTTAATTTTTTTGCATTTGCTGTCTTTCATAGAGGTGTCATCTCTTTCTTTGGACTATTCGTCTATCCTTCTGTGCTTAAATTTGTTCTCCAACTTACTAAATGAATGATGCTACTAACTTAACTCTTTTGATGTGTGTCATCTATAAAATTTTTAATGCCTTCTCAATAGTTTAGGATAAAGTCAGTCTTTTATCTGCACACACACAAATTCTTTTTTATGGTTTTGCTAACTAACATGTCATGTGCAACCATCATCATACAAATACACCCTTAGTGTATGCGTACACATGTGCATGTGCACACACACATACACACTCCACATCTGGATCCAGTGAAACTAGCTATATTCAATTATAGGCACACACAGCATAGTTTACATCTAAATCTTGCTTTGATAACCCACTCTCTCTTGCATAGCACACCTTTTGAATCCACTTATACAACTATATATGTAATACACTCAAGACTTGCTTCATATGAAATGATCTTTGTCCCAGTTAGAAATATTTCATATACTCTTGATGCTCACAAAAGAACCCACACCTCTATATTTATACCTCCAGCACTATCTTAAAAACACTAGTTTTATTTCTATTTGTTCTAATTAAGCAGAAAATAATAGTATATCCCTAATACTTTGTTAAAGCTTAGGCCCATTACCTCAGCCAATCAGATGTTCCATTCTGAAACTATGAAACTTGATGGAATAAATAATGGATAGTTAAAAGAAATTATTCAAGGGTTTTGTCGTTAGAAGCTCCCCAGAAACAGCAATACTGACACTGCAAACAGCACTGATGTGTAGAGCATTAGTCTCAGCTCCTGGGTGTAGTGATAACCTCAGGTGCAATGCATTTCATCCTTAGTCCTCAAACCAAAAGTTTTTCAGTTACTTCAATATTGGCTATTTCATGCACCTTCAAATACTTCATTGATGTTCAATGGTAAGTTGTGTCCGACTCTCTGCCACTCCACTGACTGCCAACATGCCAGCTTCCTCTTTCTCCACTATCTCCCGGAATTTTCTTAAATTCATGGCCAATGAGTCAGTGATGTTCTGTAACCATCTAATTCTCTGTTGCTCTCTTCTCCTTTTGCCTTCAATCTTTCCCAGCATCAGGGTATTTTCCAATGAGTTGGCTCTCTGCATCAGATGGTCAAAGTATTGGAGCTTCAGGTTCAGCATCCATTCTTTCAGTGAATATTCAGGGTTGATATCCTTTAAGACTGACTGGTTTGATATCCTTAACAGTCCAAAGGACTCCAGAGAGTCTTCTCCAGCACCACAATTAGAAAGTATCAATTCTTCAGTGCTCAGCCTTCCTTATGGTCCAACTCTCACATCTGTACATGACTACTGGAAAAAAAACATAGCTCTGACTATTACAGACTTTTGTTGGCAAAGGGACATCTCTGCTTTTTAATATGATGTCAAGGTTTATCTTTAGAGCAACTAAAGAGCCTCTTGGGGAGAGTGAAAGAGCTGGCTTAAGATTAAATATTAAAAAAAAAACTAAGATCATGGCACTCAGCCCCATTACTGCATGGCAAATAGAAGGAGAAAAGGTGGGAGGAGTGACAGATTTTCTCTTCTTGGGCTCCAAAAACATCACTGTGCACTATGACTGCAGCCATGATATCAGAAGAGGACTACTTCTTGGCAAATAAACAATGACAAGCCTAGGCAGTGTATTGAAAAGCAGAGACATTACACTGCTGACAAAGGTCCGTATAGTTAAGGCTATGGTCTTCCCAGTGGTCATGTATGGTTGTGAGAACTAGATCATAAAGAAGGCAGAACCCTAAATAATTGATGGCTTCGGACTGTGGTGCTGAAGACTCCTTAAAGTCCTTTGGACCGCAAGAAGATCAAACCCGTCAATCTAAAGGAAGATCAACCCTGAATAGTCACTGGAAGTACTGATGCTGAAGCTGAAGCTCCAGTATTTTGGTTGTTTAATGTAAACACATGACTCACTAGAAAAAATATACAATGGAGTAAAGACAATCTCTTTAACAAGTGGTGCTGGGAAAATTGGTCAACAACTTGTAAAAGAATGAAACTAGATCACTTTCTAACACCACACACAAAAGTAAACTCAAAATGGATTAAAGATCTAAATGTAAGACCAGAAACTATAAAACTCCTAGAGGAGAACATAGGCAAAACACTCTCCGACATAAATCACAGCAGGATCCTCTATGATCCACCCCCCAGAATTCTGGAAATTAAAGCAAGAATAAACAAATGGGATCTAATTAAAATTAAAAGCTTCTGCACAACAAAGGAAAATATAAGCAAAGTGAAAAGACAGCCTTCTGAATGGGAGAAAATAATAGCAAATGAAGCAACTGACAAACAACTAATCTCAAAAATATACAAGCAACTCCTGCAGCTCAATTCCAGAAAAATAAATGACCCAATCAAAAAATGGGCCAAAGACCTAAATAG
>SJYQ01005158.1:238932-250836 GCA_006410935.1 Redunca redunca | reverse complement strand
AAAAATGTATTTCATTAAATATTTTAATACTATAAAATAAATTATGGATAATAACTATCTCTTCTGATGTATTTAGTAAAATATGTTTTTATAGCATACTAGTATCAACATTGGACATATTAAATATTGGTATTTAAGATAACTTATGCTGCTGCTGCTGCTAAGTCGCTTCAGTCGTGTCCGACTCTGTGCGACCCCATTGACTGCTGCCCACCAGGCTCCCCCGTCCCTGGGATTCTCCAGGCAAGAACACTGGAGTGGGTTGCCATTTCCTTCTCCAATGCATGAAAGTGAAAAAAGTGAAGTCGCTCAGTCATGTCCGACTTTGCGACCCCATGGACTGCAGCCTACCAGACTCCTCCATCCATGGGATTTTCCAGGCAAGAGTACTGGAGTGGGGTGCCGTTGCCTTCTCTGAAGATAACTTATAGTATACTATAAATGCTGGGGGGGTGAACAGTTTGCTACCTCCAGTTTTGTTGGCTCTTTTTGAACTTTCCACTGTCACATAGAAATACTTTTAGAATATAGAAAGAGATCCAATAAAGTCTCCAGAAGAACTGCCACAAGATTAAGGTCAACCGTCAGAAACCCTCAAAGCATATGTGATGGAGCTAGGCTCACATACAGGTTTTCAAAGATTAAAAGATGGTTTAAAAAAAAAAAAGATGTCTTTCAGTTATTACACTGCCTCTCCCCAAACATAACCCCAACTGAAAAGGGTAGGGGTGTCGGGATTTTGTGTTACCAAAGGAAACAGATATTAAAATTTCATTAAGTCAGTACATGTTTTATAAGTAACTAGAAATCAATTTTGTAATAGTTTATATCATATCTTCCCTCTAGATTAAATAATATAGTAGTGAGATCTATTTTTCATATGCTACTCTGCCAAGACTGACAAAAACCTGACAAATGTCTTGGTAAAATACTATCTATTTTTTATTATAAAAGTTATCACTGATCAACACTGTGATGATAAGTGTTTAAAAAGTGCCTTTAAGGATCTGTACTGATGAAAGTGAATTCACTGTGAACACGATAAAATATGTTGAATTAATTTTTTTTCATGATCCCTTTACTCAGCAGATATTTATTACATACATTTAAGTGTGCAGCAACACTACAGGCACTGTAGAGTTATTTGCTTATATGCAAACATTTTAAGAATAACAACATGATTATTCTTTAAGATTGCATCCACTTTTTCAATATTCCTAAAGAAAAATGATCAGTTTAAATTTTTTCATCTTAAATATGTATACACCCACCTGCACTACAGACCTCATCTGCATATGAAAATATTCAATTATTATTATAAGACAAAATTTATTTACACATTTTTAAAAATTTATTTTATTGTTTTGCCACACTTCTGGGTATGTGGAATCTTAGCTTCCCAACCAGGGATTGAACCTGTACCCGCTGCATTGAAAACACAGAGTCTTAACCACTGGAGTGTCAGGGAGGTCCCACAGAGTTTTGAATATATAAATTTAAACTTCTTGGAATAATACTGAATGTATAGTAAACACTTGATAAAAGAAGAAAAAATATAACCACATATGTCTACATAAGAAGATACTCTATTCTGTTTCTCTCTCCTACAAATTTCAATATTCATCTCAGATAATCCTAAAGCTCTTATCAAGAATTAGTATAGAAATGATCATCTTAGTTTTTCCTTCCAGTATGGCAAGTCTTAAATTTGAACCTCAATGAATTTCAAATAACTAGATATATGTAATAAAACCTTCTGTAACCTTTTACTTCCTATTAATTTCCCCAAAATGGAATTTAACAGTTTTTCAGTAGTATAAACACCAAATATTCTTACATGAACTTTCTAGCAGCTTAGACAGCAGAAGGTGAAAAGCCACAGTTTATCATCAAATTCCATGCTTCATCAAGCCAAACAGTTTATTTATATTTGAAATATAGCTTAATGATCATATTTGCCATGATTTATTTTTCAGGATGGCCCTTGACTCTGTTCATCTTCATCTTCTCTGAATTTTATAAACAGTAAAACAATATCACCAATTTTCTATACAACAAATATTGCCTGAAATAATTTTTAAAAACATGTATATTTTTGTCATCACTTGGGAATTTCTTTTAATGGAGATTATCTATAATTTATATTGTCATGATCATAACATTGAGTTAGGCACCAAATGCATGTTTAATAAATAGCTGAATTACTATTTTTAGAAAAGTAAATAAATTGATTTGACAAAGAACATTTTTTAAGATTCATGTCGGGGTTATAGCAAAAAATAAAACCACCTATTAATTTGAGTATATATCACAGTCTAAAGAGAGAAAATTTACTGTTATGGACTGAATTGTGCCCCCTCCCGCTAAATTCATCTATTGAGGTCCTAATGCCTAGTACCTCAAATGTGATTGCACTTGGAGACAGGGCCTTTAAGAGGCAACTAAAGTGAAAGCCGCTCAGTCATGTCCAACTCTTTGCAACACCATCGACTATACAGTCCATGGAATTCTCTAGGCCTGAACACTGAAGTGGGAAGCCTTTCCCTTCTCCAGGGGATCTTCCCAACCCAGGGACTGAGCCCAGGTCTCCTGCATTTCAGGCAGATTCTTTACCAGCTGAGCCATAAGGGAAGCCTAAATATACTGCAGTAGGTAGCCTAAACCTTCTTCAGAGGATCTTCCTGACCCAGGAATCAAACCAGAGTCTCCTGCATTGCTAGCAGATTCTTTACCAACTGAGCTATCAGGGAAGCCTGAAAGAGGCTAAACAATTAGGTTAAACAAATCTTTAGGATGGGGCCCTAATAGGACCAGTGTTCTCATAAGTGGAAGAAAAGACAGGGGCACATGCTCACAGAGAAAAGACTGTGTATGAACACAGCAAGAAGACTGCCCATCTGCAAACCAAGAAAAGAGGTCTCAGGAGAAACTAAATCTGCCAACAATTTAATCTTAGGTTTTAAGCTTCTAGAACTGTGAGAAAATAAATTTCTTTTGTTTAAGTCATCCAGTCTGTGGTATTTCATTACAGGATCAGCAGCAAACAAATACAACTGTCAAAACACAGTATCTTCTATGCAGTTTAGCTTCTGTTAACAGGAATAATTGGAGAAGGAAATGGCAACCCACTCCAGTCTTCTTGCCTAGAGAGTCCTGTGGACAAAGGAGCCTGGTAAGCTGCCATCTATGGGGTTGCAGAGTTGGACACGACTGAAGCGACTTAGCATGCCTGCATGCATTGGAGAAGGAAGTGGCAACCCATTCCAATATTCTTGCCTGGAGAATCCCAGGGACAGAGGAGCCTGGTGAGGTGCCATCTATGGCATTGCACAGAGCCAGACACAACTAAAGTGACTTAGCAGTAGCAACGTGAAAAATAATTAATTTTAAATGAAAAAATATAATAAATTGTTGTTATCCAATTACTGTCACTTCATGTCATTTTAAAATGACTTGACAAATTTTTTCTGTTTCTGTATTAGAACTACTACACTGCTTTCATCATTAATGCAAAATCACTTATTACTCAGTATTACATTGATATGGCGTTTGGTCCCATCACTTCATGGGAAATAGATGGAGAAACAGTGGAAACAGTGTCAGACTTTATTTTGGGGGGCTTCAAAATCACTGTAGATGGTGACTGCAGCCATGAAATTAAAAGAGGCTTACTCCTTGGAAGAAAAGTTATGATCAACCTAGATAGTATATTCAAAAGCAGAGGTATTACTTTGCCGACCAAGGTCCATCTAGTCAAGGCTATGGTTTTTCCAGTAGTCATGTATGGATGTGAGAGTTGGACTGTGAAGAAGGCTGAGCATCAGAGAATTAATGCATTTGAACTGTGTTGTTGGAGAAGACTCTTGAGAGTCCCTGGGACTGCAAGGAGATCCAACCAGTCCATTCTGAAGGAAATCAGCCCTGGGATTTCTTTGGAAGGAATGATGCTAAAGCTGAAACTCCAGTACTTTGGCCACCTCATGCGAAGAGTTGGCTCATTGGAAAAGACTCTGATGGTGGGAGAGATTGGGGGCAGGACGAGAAGAGGACGAAAGAGGATGAGATGGCTGGATGGCATCACTGATTCGATCGACAAGAGTTTGAGTGAACTCCGGGAGTTGGTGATGGACAGGGAGGCCTGGCGTGCTGCGATTCATGGGGTTGCAAAGAGTCAGACATGACTGAGCGACTGAACTGAACTGAACTGATGGAGAAATTAATATAATATTGATTTTATGAAACTGCTAAATGGAGAAGTAAAAAACTCATTTAAATTTAGGTTTTAAGAAATTATTAAGTAAAAACTTTTAAATTAAAACTTAAGTATGTACCATTTTCAATTTGAGAGGATAATGCTCAAAATATTAGCAAAAAACACATTAACAATGTTAACTATAATTTTTTAACTCAAATCTCAAAGGTCTTTCACAGATCTACATATATACGTATTTTAATAAAATTCATAATCCCTTAAGTGATCAAATACCTTCTTCTTTCTTACTAAATAGCTAAGTTGCCAATTACTCACAGACCATAAAATGCCTATTAAAATTTCATACTGTAAGTTTCAGTTCTGTCTTCTAAGTATCTGAAAATTTTGATGGACTCTTAAAATATGTATTTGTTATATGCAAAGTTCCTTTTTTTTTCTACTTCAAGTGTTCATGTTTAAAGAACATGATTGCTAGGAATCTGCCTTCAATTGGAGGTTTGATTCTTGGTCAGAAACGAAAATCCCAGATGCTGCACCTAAGACCCCATGCAACCAAATCAATTTATAATTTTAAAAAGAAACTGTGCTAATAAAACATTGTCATCTTTAATCCAGTGAATAGGATACTGGACTGAGAGTCATTAGAGGTGATATCCAGGCCCACCACTTACTAGCTTTGTAGTTTTGGACAAACTGCTAAGTTGCTCAGTCATGTCTGACTCTGTGTGACCCCATAGATGGCCTCCCACCAGGCTCCCCCTTCCCTGGGATTCTCTAGGCAAGAACACTGGAGTGGGCTGCCATTTCCTTCTCCAATGCATGAAAGTGAAAAGTGAAAGTGAAGTCGCTCAGTCGTGTCCGACTCTTGGTGACCCCATGGACTTACAGCCTACCAGGCTCCTCCATCCATGGAATTTTCCAGGCAAGAGTACTGGAGTGAGGTGCCACATTGCCTTCTCCTTGGGACAAACTACAAACTGCTACAAACTGCTTAACATATTTGAGATCATTTACTCACCTGTAAATTACCATTATTCATCTGTAAACTATTCCACAAAGGATATTTGATGGCATTAGATATACTAGACAGGGGTTGGTAAACTCTATTATTCAAAGAGATGTTAGGTTCAGAGTGATTAAAATATTTTCAATTATTTAAAATAAAAGTAGTCATCATAAGCATATTATGATTCTTTTGATATGATACCGATTTTTGCATCACTTTTATTATATTGCTGCTATATGTTCCAGGAAAAGAAATCCTTTCTTTGCCCAATACAACCCAAGTTAAAACAGTTTAGCTATTCAGAACAATTACCGTTTAAAAATGGTAACAGCAGGTGATCTATTGCTAGTCCTAATAAATAGCTGGTTTTTATTCAGGATGGTAGCATAGACTCTTCATGAGGCCCTTTCTACAAAAAGTGAGCTTCTTATTCTATTAAAGTTGCAAAGGAAAAGGCACATACACCCTTAATTCCAATTGCTAGGTGACCAACTGACTGACTTAGAAAGAAAGGCGGAAAGCCAGTTCCACAATCATTATTGAAGGAGTAGAAGTGTGAAAGCAGAGTAAATTGAACACGATCATTTTTTATGGCATTTTTAAAAGACTTCTGTGAGACTCACCTCCTCCCCATTTTTTTTGAGATATAACCAGCTTATTTCAAGGTATAGGATACAATGATTTGATATATGTATATATTCTGTAATGATCACCACAGTAAGTCCAGTTAACATTGATTGCCTTCATGTAATTATAATTTTTTTTCTTGTGATGAGAACTGTTAAGATCTGCTCTCTGAAGAACTTTCAAATATACAAAACAGTATTGTTAACTATAGTCACCATGCTGTATATTACATTCTCAGAATGTATCTTTTAACTGGGAATTTGTACCTCTTGATCACCATTACCCTGTTTCTACTATCCTCCCACCTCTGGCACCCACCAATCTGTTCTCTGTTCCTGAGGTTTTTTTTTTTTTTTTTTTTTTTAAGATTCCCCATATAAATGAGACCATACAGTATTTGTCTTCATCTGACCAACTTCACTCTGAATATAATGCCCTCACAGTCCATTCATACTGTCACAAATGGTGGGATCTCCTTTTTTATATTGGAATAACATTCCTGTGTGTGTGTGTGTGTGTGCGTGTGCGTGCTTGTGTGGGTGGGTTGGTGGGTGGGTGTGTGCCTGTAATAAACTAGAGTTGGGAGATCTTAATGAGAAACATTTGAGAAAGTTATACAAATGTTGTAAGGGATTAAGCATAACTAAGATTCAATTCAGAAAGATTCATCCCATATATCCTTGCACAAAGACATTTTCCACACTTAAATCTCTGTTCTCTTTTATCTGTAGAGAACAAAAGCAGACTCATGAAGAGAGGAGAGGAATACATAAAGTTAGAAAAACCAGTAAGCTCAATAGTAAAAAGAACAAATAAATAGTAACCTACCAGTTAGCACTAGTGGTAAAGAATCCACCTACCAAGCAGGAGGAGACCCCAGAAATAGGAGTTCAGTTCTTGAACTGGGAAGACACCCTAGAGAAGGAAATGACAACCTGCTCCAGTATTCCTGCCTGGGAAATCCTATGGACAGAGGAGCCAGGTGGGCTACAGTCCATGGGGCAGCAGAGTTGGACAGGACTTAAAAGACTAAACGTCAACAAGAGAAACCAGAGTGAAATCCTCTATCTAAGTTTCTTACCCCGATTTTCAGACTAGGTATTGAAGTTTTAGCCTTGAAGAAAAAAGCTTTTGATTGGTTATGATGATGAACACTGGAGTGGTTTTGTAATTGCTTAAATGAACATGTGATTGGAGCTTTAATGCCTGAAGTCCTACTTCTTAAGAACGAAGTGGAGAAGACTAGGGCACTCCATCTAGTGGCAAGGAGAAAAACTGGCTCAGAGAGTAACTTTAGAGTAAAATTACATTCTTTATCAATTTAAAATTCCCTTTAAAAAATGTGTTATACTAGGCCATGATGCTATGGATTTTCTTTTTCTCTTACATGTTTTATTTTGATTTTTAGTTTTTTTGTCTTCTGGTTCCTGCAGATAATAAGGATGCTGAAATCAAGAGAAATAAGGATATCATTATATGTGAAATCTGAAAAAGAAAAAAAAAAGATACTAATGAACTTATTTACAAAACAGACTGAGAGTTTGAAAATAAACTTATGGTTACTAGAAGGGAAAGGTGGAGGGGGGTAAACCAGGAATATGGGATTAACATATACATACCACATAAATAAAATAGAAAATCAACAGGGACCTACTATATATATCACAGTTGTTAATGCTCTGTAACAACTAATATAGGAAAAGAATCTGAAAACTAAAGAATATATGTGCATGTATAACAATCACTTTATTATATACAGCTGAAACTAACACAAAATAACAACAATGTGAATCAATTACTCAAAGTAAACTTTAAATTAAAAAGAGAAATAAGTAAGAAATGTAAGTTAGCACATAGTGCATTTTGCCTGTTCTGGCTGCAACCTTAAAAAGGAAACTTTCAAAATGGAGAAGTCTATCATTTATATGATCTAAAAAGACCCAAGTTATTATTCAGAGAAACCACTGCCAGTGGATCTCAGAAATAAGGTAAACAAATACACCTTGAGATTTCCTTCTCAGGTAAGCCCTGATGCTAAAGAATCTGCCCGCCAATGCAGGAGACGCCAGAGATGCAGGTTCGATCCCTTGGTTGGGAAGATCCCCTGGTGTGGGAAATGGCAACCTACTCCAGTATTCTTGCTTGAGAAATTCTATGCACAGAGGAACCTGAGAGGCTACAGTCCATGGGGTCACAGAGTTGGACAAGACTGAGCATGCATGCACATTTACTGGAATAAATATTGCTGTGAATTGCAACACAATTAAACACATTAATTTTAGTAGTACACACCAATTAATTTAAACACAAATATAAACTCCGTCGTTAAAAAAAAAATGCCTTCAATACAGAAAATGCAGGAGACATGGGTTTGATTCCTGGATCGGGGACATCCCCTGGAGGAAGGCATGGCAACCCCCTCCAGTATTCTTGCCTGGAAAATCAAATGAGCAGAGAAGCCTAGTCTGGTGGATTATGGTCCATGGGGACACAAAGAGTCAGACAAAACTGAAGCAACTGAGCACGCATACACCCAAGTAACTATCACCACAATCAAGATACAGGATGTAAACATCTATTACTGTTGGTGGTTCTCTCTCCATTCATGGCAAAATTAGTTTTGTGTCCCTATAAATGAGAGTTGCCTCTTTAGGTGTTCTATTATATAATGAAAAGATAGACTAAATATCCTTTTGTATTTGGCTTTTGTCACTTACCAAAATGGTTTTGAGAATTATTCTTGTTATTTCATCTGTCATTAGATCATTCTTTGTATTGGCATTATTATATGTTTCTGTTCAGTAGCTCAGTCATGTCTGACTCTGCGACCCCATGGACTGCAGCATGCCAGGCTTCATTGTCCTTCACCATCTCACAGTTTGCTCAAATTCACGTCCATTGAGTTTGGTGATGCTATCCACCCATCTCATCCTCTGTTGCCCCTTCTCCTCCTGCCTTCAATCCTTCCTAGCATCAGGGTCTTTTCCAAATAGCAGCTCATTGCATCAGGTGGGCAAAATATTGGTGTTTCAGCTACAGCAGCAGTCCTTCTAAAGAATACTGAGGGTTGATTTTCTTTAGGATTGATTGGTTTGATCTCTGTGCAGTCCAAGGGACACTCAAGAGTATTCTCCAGCACCACAATGCAAAAGCATCTATTCTTTGGTGCTCACCCTTCTTTATGGTCCACTCTCACATTTGTACATGACTACTAGAGAAAGCATAGCATCGACTATACAGATCTTTGTTGGCAAAGTGATGTCTCTGCTTTTTAATAAACTGTCTAGGTTTGTCATGGTTTTTCTTCCAAGGAGCAAGTGTCTTTTAATTCCATGGCTGCAGTCAACATTCACAATAATTTTGGAGCCCCCCAAAATAAAGTCTGTCACTGTTTCCATTTTTTTCCCTATTTGCCATGAAGTATGGATAGATTAAAATTGGACCTTTCACTTGTTTACAGACTTTTTTGTTGCCTGTAATTTTCAGCTATTACAAGAAAAATAGCAAAATAAAATGTTGGTACAAATATTTATAAGAATATATATTTTCATCTATCTTAGGTAAATATTCAAGACTCCAATTATCTTGGCTCATTGTAAGCAAGTTATTCAGTTGTGTCTGGCTCTTTTTGACCCCATGGACTATACAATCCATGGAATTCTCCAGGCCTGAATACTGGAGTGGGTAGACTTTCCCTTCTCCAGGGTATCTTTCCAACCCAGGGATTGAACCCAGGTCTTCTGCATTGCAGGCGGATTCTTCACCAACTGAGCTATCAGGGAAGTCCCAAGCTCATGGTAAATATACGTTTAATTGTATAAGGAACTGCTAGGATATTTTTCAAAGTGGTCATACTGTTTCAGATTTCCATCAGCAATGTAGGAGTTTGAGTTAATTTATACGTTTACCAACACTTGGTTTTCTGCCTGTTTAAATTTCAGCTATTCTAGCACTGTGTAGTGGTATCTGTGATTTTAATTTGCATTTCCCTAATGACTAATTATGGTAGGCAGTATCACAGTGCCTACTTGCCATTAGCATATGTTCTTTGGTGCACAAATTCTTTGCCCAGTTTTAATTTGGCAGTCTGTCTTCTCATTATAGTTATAAGAGTTTCTTATATACTTCTGATCCAAGTCATTTGTCAGGTATCAGTATTGCAAATATTTCTTCCAATCTGTGCTTTCCCTTTCTTTTCTAATGTCATTCATGAAAATCAGATTTTTTTAGTTTATTTGAAGCACAATTTACCCTTTTGTTTTTCCTATTGGTCATGTGTTTTGCCTGTTTGGGGACCACAAATATTTCCTTCTATCATTCAGTCTAGAAATATCATAGATTTAGTTTCTATAATTCATTTAAATATAATTTTCACTTATATTTTAGATAGCAACTTTTTTTTTCCCCTTCTCTCATGGAGATATCAAGTTGTTTCATCAACATGACTGAAAATATTAGCCATTCTTTCCACTGAATTACCATGACAAAAGGGTTGACTATCACTGATAGAGGGGTCCATCTGTGGACCCTAATTTATCCTATTGATCTATACGTATATTCTCAAATAATGTAACAGCGTCCTAACTACTCTAGTTTTATTATAAGTTTTAGTCACATAGTGTATATCTTCCAACTGTGTTCATTTCCGAAATTGTTTTAGCTATTCCAAGTCCTTTGAAACTGCATATATATTTTAGAATCAGCTTGTATATTTCTACAAAAGTCTGATGGGGTTTTAACTAGAACTATATTGAATTCATTCAGTAAATTGGTGTGAATTATCATCTTAACAGAATCAAACTGGCCAACGGCATGAATAACTCGAATCTTTCCAAATATTAATTTAAGAATTTTAATGTCTTAAATGTTATTAAGTCCTGTTTTATAGTTACCAGTGCAGAAGTCACATATGTGTTTTGTTAAAACTTATCCCTAAGTATTTCATGCTGTGAGGTAATAATTTGAATGGTATTTTTAAACTGTGACTCCTTTCCCAGTTGTTTCCACTCATTATTTTCTGGTATATAGAAATTCAAATAATAAATTACTTTTCTAATCTCACTTATTAGTTTTATATATTACTCAGGATTTTCTTCATATACAATAATGTTGTATGCAAAAAAAGAGATGTTTACCTCTTACTGTTTTGTTCCGTGCATGTATTACTTCTTTGATCGCCCTGTTACTCTAGGGAAAAATCTCTAATACCATGTTGAATAAAAGTGTTGACAGTGCCTCCTTGCCTTGATCGCAGGGTTTTGTTTTGTTTTGCTTTCCATTTACCTTCCTTCCCTCCTCCTTTTCTTTCTCACTGCCTCCTTTCTTTTTCTTGTTAATCTTCCCTTTGTTAATTCTTTCTGCCTTTCTCTAATCCTCTCCCCTTTTTTTTCCTTTCTCCTTTTTAAAAAATTTTTCTTACATGATAGTATACACGTTTCAGTGCCATTCTCCTAAATCATCTCACCCTCTCCCTCTCCCTCAGAGTCCAAAAGTCCATTCTATACATCTGTGTCTCTTTTGCTATCTCGCATACATGGTTATCATTACCATCTTTCTAAATTCCATATATATGTGTTAGTATACTGTACTGGTGTTTTTCTTTCTGGCTTACTTTACTCTGTATAATTGGCTCTACTTTCATCCATCTCATTAGAACTGATTCAAATGTATTCTTTTTAATGGCTGAGTAATATTCTATTGTGTATATGTACCACAGCTTTCTTGTCCATTCATCTGCTGATGGATATCTAGGTTGTTTCCATGTCCTGGCTATTATAAACAGTGCTGTATTGAACATTGGGGTACATGTGTCTCTTTCAATTCTATGTTCGATACAGGATACAGGATGCTTGGGTTTGGTGAATGGGGATGATTCAGTGAGATGATATGGGGGGGCAGGTGAAAGGGGGGGTCAGGATTGGGAACTCATGTACACCCATGGTGGATTCATCAATGTCCGGCAAAACCAATACAGTATTGTAAAGTAAAATAAATTAAAAATTAAAATATAATAAAAACAAAATTAAAATTTATCTTCCAGACCAAAAAAATAAAAAAA
>SJYQ01005158.1:206643-230848 GCA_006410935.1 Redunca redunca | reverse complement strand
ATAAAAAAAAAAAATAAATAAATTATCTCTATAATGATACTTTCCCTAAAATAGTCTTTCCAACATAATATACTCTTTGAAACTTAAATTTTGAAAGTAAAATCTTCACACAGAGATGAAATATTTAAGTCTGTATTATCTGATACTAGTATAGCCATTCTTGCTTTCTTATGGCTTCTGCTTGCAATGATATGTTTTTATTTCTTCATTTAGCTTACTTTCAATCTAATTGTATATCTGGATTTAAAGTATGTTTCCCAAAGGGTGCCTATATATGGATCTTGTTTGTTTTCTATTCAGCCTGGAAATCTGCCTTTAATTAGATTCTGTAATCCATTCAAAATATAATGCTATTACCAGAGGTAGCTGGATTTGTCTGCCATATATTATAACAGTTATTATTATATACAATTGAATATCATTTACAAAAGCTTATATAATATATTTATAGAGGTTGTTACATTAACCTGCTCACATGTCATTTTGGTTCTTTCATTTGTATTTATGGATTTGATGTACCATATGGTATCATTTCCTGAGTCCAATACAGATTTGCTTTTACCTATCTCCATTATGTTCTTACTAAAAAGTATATTACATTTCTATGCATTATGGATCCAATTATATACAAGCTGTTTCACACAATTCGTTTTAAAAATCAGCAAAGAGAGGAAAGGAGACACATTATACATTTATTTGTATTTTGATTTACATAATTACTTTTACTGGTGTTCACTTTTGGCTGTGGATTTCAATTTCCCTCTAATATTTCTTTTACGAGGCTTCTGGGACTTGCTATTTTGCTGTTGTTTATCTGTTCATTTGTTTAGTGTACTGGCTGATCTATTTTTGTGGCAACTATTTCCTTTTCCTTGTAAAGCCTCTAATGTCTCACTTCAGTGCCACAGCCTTGAACATACACAGGGTCCACTGCATTGACGGGCTTCCCAGCTGGCACAAATGGTAAAGACCCACCTGCCAATGCAGGAGATGAGAGAGACACAGGTTTGATCCCTGGGTATGGAAGATCTCCTAAAGAATGGCATGGCAACCCACTCCAGTATTCCTTCCTGGAGAATCTCATGGACAGAGGAACCTGGTGGGCTACAGTCCACAGGGCTGCAAAGTGTCAGACAGGACGGAAGCGACTTAGAACACAGATACCTTTATTGATAGTGGTTTTAGCTATGCGTGCTCAATTGTGTTAGACTTTGTGAAACACAGACTATAAGCCAGCAGGATCCGATGACCATGGAATTTTCCAGGCAAGAATACTGGAGTTTGTTGCCATTTCCTTCTCCAGAGGCTCTTCCCGGCCCATGGATCAAATCCATGTCTCTTATGTTTCCTGCACTGGCAGGCAGAGTCTTGCACTGTTTCCCTAGGCTCTATGTAAGTCTCATTCACTGATTTCTGTTGACTTCTTGTGTTGGCATCACACTTAGCTGTGAGGCTCATTAATTGTTACCTCCTTGTTATATTGTTTCTATCAATGCCCAGGAACATAAATGAATACACAGTGATCTACTTAAACTTGGGTTCCTTTGCAGAGGTAGTTTTTGAAGATATCTTGAAAGATTTTTTTTTTTTTTTTCTTTTCCTGCTTCTAGAAGGGATCAACTTAGCTGTCTTTTTGCCTTGTCTCTGGTAAATTAACTGATCTGAAGCTTAGCTCATTCTCATGAAGATATATTAACCATTCATTGGCTGCTTACTAATTAAAAGCTCTTGTTTCTGAAAGGGCCCTAGACTAAATCTTCTCTAAGTGCTGTTCAAAATAAAGCCAATTCTTTTGGGGAGAACTCTCTGATCTCTGTTCTTATGGCCTAAATCTGTCAATAGGAAAAAATTCTGAGCCACCGCTCTAAATATGGAGTTGGGGACACTTGCATGCTCTTCTTATAATGACATACCTAGGATATAAATGGGATGCTAAAAGGAGGCTACAGCCTCTGATCTTCTCAGAACCTTGACCTTCCTAGTGTGGTACCTCTAACCTATGAGTGAGCCTGAGTGAGGGCAACTGCAAAAGTGCTTTGAGCTTTCCTCACCTGAATTAGGTACAGTGACAGATTTGTGCACTGCAGTAAGGTTTCATCTAGAGTCTGGCTTAAGCAACAAGACACTAGGGTAGTGAGGAATGCTTGTAATATATATTTCTAGAGAGAGTCCAGGCTTTAACTTAGAGCTAGGTAGAAAGAGAGACCACCCATTTTGGCCACAGATGCCCAGAGTGGAACAAGGAATAAGCATGGAGACAGAGAACAGACCATGGCTGAACTCATATGATCACTCCTTTTCTCTTCCTGATATTTAATAGATTTTTTTAAAAAAATCAAAATTATTTATTTACAACCATGATGAATGGTTGCAGAACTTAGCTCTCTGACCAGGGACTGAAGCTGGGCCCAGCAGTGAATGTGCTGAGTCCTAACCACTGGACCACCAGGGAACTCCTTTGTAAATTTTCGAGAATAAATGTGTGTTAATTTGCTTTATATCCTAGGGATTAACTTCAGTGATTTCCTGACTTGTATCTGTTTACTGGGAAGTGGTTTCACAGACCACCTAACACTTTGCAAAAAATGGAATCTGTTTGTGTATGCATCTGATGTCAGTCATCAGACAAAATTGTAATGAAACATAAAGACCTGTAAAGAAGTCTTATTAATTCATTAGGTTGTGTCCAACTCTTTGCGACCCCATAGATTGCAAGCATGCCAAGCTTCCCTGTCCATCAGAAACTCCCGGAACTTACTCAAACTCATGTCCATAGAGATGGTGATGCCACCCAACCATCTTATCCTCTGTTGTCCCCTTCTCCTACCTTCAATCTTTCCCACAATCAGGGTCTTTTCCAATGAGTCAGTTCTTCGCATCAGGTGGCCAAAGGATTGGAGTTTCAGCTTCAGCATCAGTCCTTCCAATGCATATTCAGGACTGAATTCCTTTAGGATAGACTGGTTGGATCTCCTCGCAGTCCAAGGGACTCTCAAGAGTCTTCTTCAATGTCACAGTTCAAAAAGCATCAATTCTTTGGCACTCAGCATTCTTTATAGTCCAACTCTGACATCCATACATGACTACTGGAAAAACCATAGCTTTGACTAGACAGACCTTTGTTGGCAAAGTAACATTTCTGCTTTTTAATATGCTGTCTAGGTTGGTCATAGTTTTTCGTACAAGGAGCAAGCATCTTTTCATTTCATGGCTGCAGTTACCATCCTCAGTATTTTGGAACCCAAGTTTGCCACTGTTTCCATCATTTCCCCATCTATTTGCCATGAAGTGATGGGACTGGATGCCACGATCTTAGTTTTCAGAATATTGAGCTTCAGCTGACTTTTAAACTCTCCTCTTTCAGTTTCATCAAGAGGTTCTTTAGTTCTTCATTTTCTGTCATAAGCATGGTGTCATCAGCACATTTGAGGTTATTGATATTTCTCCCAGCAATCTTGATTCCAGCTTGTGCTGCATCCAGCCTGGCATTTCGTATGATGTACTGTGCATAGAAGTTAAAAAAGCAGGGTGACAATATACAGCCTTGGTGTACTCTCTTTCCTATTTGGAACCAGTCTGTTGTTCCATGTCCAGTGCTAACTGTTGCTTCCTGACCTACATATAAGGTTTCTCAAGAGGCAGGTCAGGTGGTCTTGTATTCCCATCTCTTTCAGAATCTTCCACAGTTTATTGTGATCCACACAAAGGTTTTGGTGTAGTCAATAAAGCAAAGCAGATGTTTTCCTGGAACTCTCTTGTTTTTTAATGATTGCAATTTAATCTCTGGTTCCTTTGCCTTTGTAAATCCAGCTTGAACATCTGGGAGTTCAGGGTTTGTGTACTGTTGAAGCGTAGCTTGGAGGATTTTGAGCATTACTTTGCTAGTGTGTGAGATGAGTTCAATTGTGCAGTACTTTGAAAATTTTCGCATTGCCTTTCTTTGGGATTAGAATGAAAACTAAAAATTTTCAGTCCTGTGGGCACTGCTGAGTTTTCCATATTTGCTGGCATGATCAGTGCAGCACTTTCACAGCATCGTCTTTTAGGATTTCCACCATCTCCACTAGCTTTCTTCATAGTGATGCTTTCTAAATCTCATTTGACTCCACATTCCAGGATGTCTGGCTCTAGGTGAATAATCACACCACCGTGGTTATCTGGGTCATGAAGATTTTTTTGTATAGTTCTTCTGTGTATTCCTGTCATCTCTTCTTAATATCTTCTGCTTCTGTTAGGTCCAAACCATTTCTGTCTTTTATAGTACCATTCTTTGCATGAAATGTTCCCTTGGTATCTCTAATTTCCTTGAAGAGATCTCTAGTCTTTTCCATTTTTATTGTTTTCCTCTATTTCTTTGCATTGATCACCGAGGAAAGCTTTCTTATCTCATCTTGCTATTCTTTGAAAATTTGCATTCAAATGGGTATATCATTCCTTTTCTCCTTTGCCTTTCACTACTCTTCTTTTCTTAGCAATTTGTAAAGCCTCCATTTTTCCTTTTTGCATTTCTTTTTCTTGGGTATGATCTTGATCCCTGCCTCCTGAATAATGTTATGAACCTCCATCCATAGTTCATCAGGCACTCTGTCTACCAGATCTAATCCCTTGAATCTATATCTCACTTCCACTATGTAATCATAAGGGATTTGATTTAGGTCACACCTGAATGGTGTAGTGGTTTTCCCTACTTTCTTCAATTTCAGTCTGAATTTGGCAATAAAGTTCATGATCTGAGCCACACTCAGCTCCTGGTCTTGTTTTTCCTGACTGTATAGAGCTTCTCCTTCTTTGGCTGCAAAGAATATAATCAATCTCATCTCAATAATGGCCCTCTGGTGATGTCCTTGTGTAGAGTCTTCCATTGTGTTGTTGGAAGACAGTGTTTGCTATGAACAGTACATCCTCTTGGCAAAATTCTATTAGCCTTTGACCTGCTTCACTTTGTGAAGGCCAAATTTGCCTGTTACCCCAGGTATCTCTTGACTTACTACTTTTGCATTCCAGTCCCCTATACTGAAAAGGACATCTTTCTTGGGTGTTAATTCTAGAAGGTCTTGTAGGTCTTTATGATATCATTTAAATTCTTCAGCATTAGCCGCTGGGGCATGGACTTGTGTTACTGTGATATTGAATGGTTTTACCTTGTAAATGAACAGAGACTGTTTTGTTGTTTTTGAGATTGCACCCAAGAACTGCATTTCAGACTCTTTTGTTGATGAGGGCTACTCCATTTCTTCTAAGGCTTTCTTGCCCACAGTAGTAGATATAATGGTCATCTGAGTTACTTTCACCTATTCAAATCCATTTTAGTTCACTGACTCTTAAAACGTCGATGTTCACTCTTGCCATCTCCTGTTTGACCACTTCCAATTTGCCTTGATTCATAGACCTATAACATTCTAGGTTCCTATGCAATATTGCTCTTTATAGCGTTGGACTTTGGAAAGCATACAATATGGCAGAGTAGAAGGACATGCACTCATCTTCTCCTATGAGAACTCCAGGATTACAGCTCACTGATGAACATCAGTCGACAGGAGAATGTTGGTTCCCACCAAAAAAAGATACCCCACATCCAAGGGCAAAGGAGAAGCCCTAGCAAGATGGTGGGAGGTGCAAAATAGCGTTTAGAATCAAATCCCATACCTGCCAGAGACACTGGGAGGGCTCAAGCAAACCTTGTGTGCACCAGGACCCAGAGACCCCCACAGAGACTGAGTAAGAACTGTGTTTGAGTGTCTCCTCCAGAGGTAAGAGTCATCAGCAGACTGCCACAGGGTCAGGGGCTCTGGATGCACCAGACCTCAGTATGGTATAAGTCCTCTTGGAAGAGGTCACCATTATCTCACCATAGAGCCGCCAGAACTTACACAGGTCTGGGGAAACACTCTTGGAGGGCACAAACTTGTGCAAGCCAGGACCTAGGAGAAAGGAGCAGTGGCCCCACAAGGGACTGACCCAGACTTGCCTGTGAGTATCCAGGAGTCTCTGGTGGAGGAGATGTGGGTTGGCAGTGGCCTGCTGCAGGGTTAGGGGCACTGAGTGCAGCAGTGCATGCATGGGAGCTTTTGAAGGAGGTTGCCATTATCTTTATTACCTCCATCATAGTTTGGCCTCATGACAACAACAGGGAGAGAACATAGCCCTACCCATCAACAGAAAATTGAAATAAAGATTTACTGAGAATGGCCCCTGTGGGAAAGAATCCCTTAGAAGAAGTGGAGTGGGCATCATAGTCAACAAAAAGTCCAAAACGAAGTATTTGGATGCAACCTCAAGAACAACAAATGATCTCTGTTCGTTTCCAAAGCAAACCACTCAATATCATCGTAATCCAAGTCTGTGCCCCAAGTAATGTTGAAGAAACTGATGTTGAATGGTTCTGTGAAGATCTACAAGACCTTCTAGAACTAAAACCCCCAAAAGATGTCCTTTTCATTATAGAGGACTGGAATGCAAAAGTAGGAAGTCAAGAAACACCTGGAGTAACAGGCAAATTTGGCATTAGAGTACAGAATGAAGGAGGGCAAAGGCTAACAGAGTTTTGCCAAGAGAACACAATGGTCATAGCAAACTCTCTTTCAACAACTGAAGAAAACACTCTACACATAGACATCACCAGATGGTCAACAGCAAAATCAGACTGAATATATTATTTGCAGCCAAAGATGGAGAAGCTCTATAAAGTCAGGAAAAACAAGACCGGGAGCTGACTAGGCTCAGATCATGAACTACTTATTGCCAAATTCAGACTGAAACTGAAGAAAGTAGGAAAAACCACTGCACCATTCAGGTATGACCTAAATAAAATCCCTTAAGATTATACAGTGGAAGTGAGAAATCGATTTAAGGGACAAGATCTGCTAGACAGAGAGCCTGATGAACTATGGATGGAAGTTCATGACATTGTACAGCAGATAGGGATCAAGACCATCCCCAAGAAAAAGAAATGCAAAAAAGCAAAATAGTTGTATGAGGAGGCCTTACAAATAGCTGTAAAAAGGAGAGAAGTGAAAAGCAAAGGAGAAAAGAAAAGCTATACCCATTTGAATGCAGAGTTCCAAAGAATAGCAGCAAGGAGAGATAAGAAAGCCTTCCTCGGTGATGAGTGAAAAGAAAAAGAGGAAAGCAATAGAATGGGAAAGGGAAAGACTAGAGAGCTCTTCAATAAATTAGAGATACCAAGGGAACGTTTCATGCAAAGATGGGCTCAATAAAGGACAGAAATGGTATGGACGTAACAGAAGCAGAAGATATTAAGAAGAGGTGGCAAGAATACACAGAAGAACTGTGCAAAAAAGATCTTCATGACCCAGATAATCATGATGGTGTGCTTACCTAGAGCCAGATATCCTGGAATGTGAAGTCAAGTGGGCCTTAGGAAGCATTACTATGAACAAAGCTAGTGGAGGTGATGGAATTTCAGTTGAGTTATTTCAAATCCAAAAAGATGATGCTGTGAAAGTGCTGCACTCAATATGTCAGTAAATTTGAAAAATACAGAAGTGGCCATGAGACTGGAAAACATCTGTTTTCATTCCAATCCCAAAGAAAGACAATGCCGAAGAATGCTCAAACTACTGCACAATTGCACTCATCTCACACACTAGTAAAGTAATGCTCAAAATTCTCTAACCAGGCTTCAACAATAGGTGAACTGTGAACTTCCAGATGTTCAACCTGGTTTTAGAAAAGGCAGGAGAACCAGAGACCAAGTGCCAACATCCACTGGATCATCGAAAAAGCAAGAGAGTTCCAGAAAAAACATATATTTCTGCTTTACTGACTATGCCAGAGCCTTCGACTGTGTGGATCACAATAAACTGTAGAAAATTCTTCAAGAGATGGGACTACCAGACCACCTTACCTGCCTCTTGAAAAACCTATATCCAGGTCAGGAAGTAACAGTTAGAATGGGACATGGAAAAACAGACTGGTTTCAAATAGGAAAAAGAGCACGTCAAGGCTGTATATTGTCACCCTGCTTACTTAACTTATATGCAGAGTATATCATGAGAAACGCTGGGCTGGAAGAAGCACAAGCTGGAATCAAGATTGCTGGGAGAAATATCAATAACCTCAGATATGTAGATGACACCACCCTTATGGCAGAAAGTGAAGAGGAACTAAAGAGCCTCTTGATGAAAGTGAAAGAGGAGAGTGAAAAAGTTGGTTTAAAGCTCAACATTCAGAAAACTAAGATCATGGCATCTGGTCCCATCACTTCATGGCAAACTGATGGGAAACAGTGGAAACAGTATCAGACTTTATTTTTCTGGGCTCCAAAATCACTGCAGATGGTGACTGCAGCAAGAAATTAAAAGATGCTTGCTCCTTGGAAGACAAGTTATGACAAACCTAGATAGCATATTAAAAAGCAGACACATTACTTTCCAGCAAAGGTCTACCCAGTAAAAGATGGTTTTTCCAATAGTCATATACGGATGTGAGAATTGGACTATAAAGAAAGCTGAGCTCCAAAGAATTGATGCTTTTGAACTGTGTTGTTGGAGAAGACTCTTGAGAGTCTCTTGGACTGCAAGGAGATCCAACCAATCCATCCTAAAGGAACTCAGTAGTGAATATTCATTGGAAGGACTGATGTTGTATCTGAAACTCCAATACTTTGGCCACCTCATGCGAAGAGCTGACTCATTGGCAAAAATCCTGATGCTGGGAGGGATTGGGGGCAGGAGGAGACGGGGATGACAGATAGTGAGATGGCTGGATGGCATTACTGACTCGATGGACATGAGTCTGAATGAACTCCAGGAACTGGTGATGGACAGGGAGGGTTGGCGTGCTGTGATTCATGGTCTCACAAAGAGTCGGACACGACTGAGCAACTGAACTGAACTGAACTGAGCATGACCCCACTCATCAGAACAAGACAGAGTTTCCCCCTCAGTCAGTCTCTCCCATCAGGAAGCTTCCATTAGCCTCTGATCTTTCTCCATCAGAGGGTAGACATACTTAAAACCACCATTTCAGAAAACTAACCAATCTGATCAAATGGACCACAACCTTGTCTAACTCAATGAAACTATGAACCATGCCATGAGGGATGGGTCATGGTGGAGAGTGCTGACAAAACATGGTCCACTGGAGAAGGGAATGTCAAACCACTTCAGTATTCTTGCTTTCAGAACCCCATGCACAGTATGAAAAGGTAAAAAGACAGGATACTGAAAGATGAACTCCCCAGGTTGGTAGGTGCCCTATGCTACTGGAGAGCACTGGAGAAATAACTCTAGAAAGAATGAAGAGATGGAGCCAAAGCAAAATCAACACCCAGCTGTGGATGTGACTGCTGATGGAAGTAAAGTCTAATGCTGTGGAGAGTAATAAAGAAGTACAGATAATCATAAACAAACGGGGTTGGGAGTAGGCAAAATAGGTGACAGGAGTCAACTGTGTGGTAATGGGTAGAAACTAGACTGGTGGTGGTGATTTCTTTGTAATGTATACAGATGTTGAATTATAACAGTATACACTGGAAACTTATATAGTAAAAATTTCAAAAGTTAAAACCAAAACCAAACTTCTTCATGACGTATAAGATACATTCCCTGCACAAGTGACCGCACATTTCTGAAATTTATTTGTGTGACTCACAATGGCAGTAAAGGGACTGATAACATTCTTTTCTAGGTTTCATGCTCTCCATTTTCATTTTACTTACACTACATATAGCATTTTAAATCTTGTTGCCATAGTTACTAATATTAAAGCACACAAAGATAAGAGAATCAAACCTGAAACTATAAGAAAATATATTTCAAATAAAAAAAAATCACTACAGTAAAAATTACTTTCCCCAGTGGCTCAGCTGGTAAAGAATCTGCCTGCAACACAGGAGACCTGAGTTCAATCACTGGGTCGGGAATATCCCCTGGATAAGGGAACGATTATGCACTCCAATATTTTGTCCTGGATAATTTCATGGACTCTACAGTCTATTGGGTCACAAAGAGTCGGATACGACTGAGTGACTTTTATTTTCACTTTTCCCTCCTAATATTGCATTAGCTTTCTTCCCTTCACTTCAGTTCAGTCTCTCAGTCGTGTCCGACTGTTTGCGACCCCATTAATTGCAGCACACCAAGCCCCCCTGTCCATCACCAACTCCCGGAGTTCACTCAAACTCCCATCCATCGAGTCAGTGATGCCATCCAGCCATCTCATCCTCTGTCGTCCCCTTCTCCTCCTGCCCCCAATCCCTCTAAGCATCAGAGTCTTTTCCAATGAGTCAACTCTTCACATGAGGTGGCCAAAGTACTGGAGTTTCAGCTTTAGCATCATTCCTTCCAGAGAAATCCCAGGGCTGATCTCCTTCAGAATGGACTGGTTGGATCTCCTTGTAGTCCAAGGGACTCTCAAGAGTCTTCTCCAACAACACAGTTAAAAAGCATCGATTCTTCGGTGCTCAGCCTTCTTCACAGTCCAACTCTCACATCCATACATGACTACTGGAAAAACCATAGCCTTGACTAGATGGACCTTAGTTGGCAAAGCGATGTCTCTGCTTTTGAATATGCTATCTAGGTTGGTCATAACTTTTCTTCCAAGGAGTAAGTGTCTTTTAATTTCATGGCTGCAGTCACCATCTGCAGTGATTTTGGAGCCCCCCAAAATAAAGCCTGACACTGTTTCCACTGTTTCCCCATATAATGTTTGTAATATATAGTGCCTCCAAAAGGTTCTGGGACTTAAAGAACTTTAAAATGTTTTCTTAAAAGAGTCATTTTTAGAAACAAAAAACACCATGATGCTTACAAATACATTGCATACAAGTAAATGATAAGGACATGAAAAATTCATTTTATGGAACTGAAAATTTTATTGATCCCAGATATAAATTATAACATATCCTGTTATTAACATATTAATTTCTCATTAATATGAGTATTTTTGTTAGAAATTTTTTTAACTCAGTGTATACAACTGACATTTAATCAAAAGGAATCAGATGCAATATATATATACAGCATTTTAAAAGCTAGATTACTGTACGTGACTCTGCACAGTATGGTAGCCTATTCCATAAGGTCATTTTGAACTGTATGAAAAGTTAATAGCTGACCTGATATGGGATTTGATGGTACTCTTAACAGTATGATGCCTCCTATTACACTGCAATAGATGCATCATTTAAAAGGTTTTAAATTGCTTCCTTTTCCTTTTTTTTTTTTTTGTCAAAAGAACATACAAGATAAAAATGGCTTTTTAAAAACACCTTGAAAACCTTTTTCTGAAACCAATTTCACAGTGATAAGCCATATCAGAGAAAACATTAAAGCTTTACAGTTGATATCAACCCATTCAATTTCTTTCATCTGAAATTCTACACATTAAATGTGAAAAGCTTTAATTAACCATATTTTCTATACACTGGGATTCATCCATATCTTTATAGATATAAATATACAGATTGGATACCTAGATATACAAAGATAGATATAAAAATAGATAGATATAAATATCATAAACCCACATCCACATCCACACCCATATATATATTCAGGAAACCAGAGAGAATAACTACTTTAGCTTTGAATTTTACTCTTTTGTTCTTGTTATACATATTTTTAAGTAATTTAAATAAATATTTAAATGATTAATTTCTCAAAGAATTTTGGAAATTAAGCAATTTAACACACTCAATATATGAAACAAAAATTAACAACTGAAGACAAAGGAAAAGTCAAAATTTCAGATTATCTGGAAACTGCATTGACATTTTTTTCAAGAAATGCTCAAATTTAAAACTCCTATCCTGCTTTCTCTTCTAAATTCCTCTCTCATATATGAAATTATTCACTTACTATCAGCTTCTTTGTTCCCAACAGAAATATAAAGACAGAATGTGTAAATCAATTCATGGGCCACCCCTGATTTTCCCCTTCCACCCACACACATATACATGAAAAATTATCCAAATCTCAGCCAAGAGCATTCTCCATTCATGTATTTGTACCTACAATCTGAGAGTGATTTTCTGTATGTGTCTATCTCTCTCTCCTCAAAAGCAATCACCAGTCCTTTGATTCCATTCCTGAACTACTGACCAAGTCTCTCTAATTCATTCAGAGTGCTATGACCCTACTGAGAGTCACCATTCTCTTCAGCTTAAACATTGGTCACTATAGAAAACAATGTGAAGTTTGCTTAAAAAAACTACAAGCAGAGCTACCATGTGATCTAGCAATTTTACTTCTGGGTTTATATTCAGAAGAAATAAAGAAATATTGAAGAGACAAATGCATTCCCATGTTTAATGCAGTATTATTATTATCCACAATATGGGAACAACCTAAGTGTCTGTCAACAGATAAATGGATAAAGAGGATGGTGTACATGTGCATACAATGAAATATTATTCAGCCATCAAAAAAAGGACACCTTGCCATATGTGACAACATGGATAGAACTTGAGGACAGACACTATGCTAAGTGAGATAAGTCAGAGAGAGAGACAAATACTGTATGATATGACTTATATGTGAATTAAAAAAATCTGAACTCCTAAAAAAAAACAACAAGGTGGTTAACAGGTGGAGAAATAAGAGAGATGTTTGTTTAAGGGTACAAACTGACAACTAGTAGATATATAAGAAACTGATGATCTAATGCACAGTATAGTAATTATAGGTAATAATACTGCATTATAAAAATTAAATGATAAGAAATTAGATCTTAATTATTCCCACCACAAAAAAGAAATGATAATTACATATCTCGACAGAAGTGGTAATTAAAAATAAACTACAGTGGCAATCATACTGCAATCTATAAATGTAGAAATTAAAATGCTGTGCATCTTAGCTTACACAATGTTATATATCAGAAATATTTCAATAAAAGACAACAAAATGTCTGAAGTACCCTGTTAACTCATCTACTCTGTTCTCTCTTCAACCTTTTATTTAATTCATCAGTACTATCACAAAAATACTGTAAAATATGATTTGGATAAGGATTCTTTCCTGCTTACGTGCCATTGCAATGCCTTCGCCTTTAAATGACAAAATCTTGCATCAACCGGATACACAGTTTATCTCCAAATATACTTCATTCTTCTCACAGTCATCTGTTATCTCTTCCTAACAAATATTACATAGTCTTCTTCATATTCTCAGGATTTCAAGTCCTCGTCTATCAAGCATGCTTACTCTTTGTTTCACAGATTAATTCCTCCTCATCTTAACTTCTTAAATTTGTTTTCCTAGAAAGTCTTCCATAATCCTCACACTAGGTAAGTCTCCTTGTTATAGCTATAATCTAAGAAAACAAAATTAATATAAATTTGTATCTCCAAATTTTAAAGAATATCTCTTATGAGATGCTCAGGTTTCAAACAACACAAGAGAAGACTGAACACATGGACATCACCAGATGGTCGATACCAAAATCAGATTGATTATATTCTTTGCAGCCAAACATGGAGAAGCTCTATACAGTCAGCAAAAACAAGACCAGGAGCTGACTGTGGCTCACATCAGGAACTCCTTATTGACAAATTCAGACTGAAATTGAAGAAAGTAGGGAAAGCCACTAAACCATTCAGGTATGACCTAAATCATATCCCTTATGATTATACAGTGGAAGTGAGAAAGAGATTCAAGGGACTAGATCTGATAGAGAGAGTGCCTGATGAAGTATGGATGGAGGTTTGTTACATTGTACGGGAGACAGGGATCAAGACTGTCCCCAAGAAAAAGAAATGCAAAGAGGCAAAATGGCTGTCTGAGGAGGCCTTACAAATAGCTGAGGAAAGAAGAGAAGTGAAAGGCAAAGGAGAAAAGGAAAGATAGGCCCATTTGAATGCAGAGTTTCAAAGAATAGCAAGGAGAGATAAGAAAGCCTTCCTCAATGATCAGTGCAAAGAAACAGAGGGGAAAAAAAAAGAAAAGAAACACTAGAGAGCTCTTCAAGGAAATTAGAGATACCAAGGAACATTTCATGCACAGATGGGTACAATAAAGGACAGACATGGTTTGGAGCTAAAAGAAGCAGAGGATATTAAGAAGAGATGGCAAGAATACACAAGAACTATACAAAAACCGATCTTCATGACCCAGATAATCATTATGGTTTGACCACTCACCTAGAGCCAGACATCCTGTAATAAAAATCAAGTGGAGCTTAGCAGGCATCACTATGAAAAAAGCTAGTGGAGGTGAAAGAATTCCAGTTGATCTATTTCAAATCCTAAAAGATGGTGCTGTGAAAGTGTGGCACTCAACATGCCAGCAAATATGGAAAATTCAGCAGTGGCAACAGGACTGGAAAAGGTCAGTGTTCATTCCAATCCCGAAGAAAGGGAATGGCAAAGAATGTTCAAATTATCGCACAATTGCACTCGTGTCACATGCTAGCAAAGTGATGCTCAAAATCCTTCAAGCCAGGCTTCAACAGTACATGATCCATGAACTTCCAGATGTTCAATCTGAATTTAAAAAAGGCAAAGGAACCAGAAGTCAAATTGCAAACATCCATTGGATCATCGAAAAAGCAGAGTTCCAGAAAAACATCTACTTCTGCTTCATTGACTATGCCAAAGTCTTTGTGTGCATCACAACAAACTGTGGCAAATTCTTATAGAGATGGGATTACCAGACTACCTGACCTGCCTCCTGAGAAATCTGTATGCAGGTCAAGTGTCAACAGTTAGAACTGGACATGGAGCAACAGACTGGTTCAAAATTGGAAAAGGAGTACAACAAGGCTGCATATTGTCACACTGCTTATTTAACTTATATGAAGAGTACATCATGCGAAATGCTGGGCTGGATGAAGCACAAGCTAGAATCAAGATTGACAGGAGAAATATTAATAACCTCAGATATGCAGATGACACCACCCTTACGGCAGAAAGCAAAAAAGAACTAAAGAGCTTGTTGATGAAAGTGAAAGAGGAGAGTGAAAAAGTTGGCTTAAAACTCAACATTCAGAAAATTAATATCATGGCATCTGTCCCATCACTTCATGGCAAATAGATGGGGAACAAAGGAAATAGTTAGAAACTTTATTTTTGGGGCTCCAAAATCACTGTAGATGACTGCAACCATGATATTAAAGGACACTTGCTCCTTGGAAGAAAAGTTATGACCACTCTAGACAGCATATTAGAGAGCAGAGAAATTACTTTGCCAACAATGGTCCATTAAGTCAAAGCTATGGTTTTTCCAGTAGTCATGTATGGATGTGAGAGTTGGACTATAGAGAAAGTTGAGAACTGAAGAACTGATGCTTTTGAACTGTGTTTCTGGAGAAGACTCTTAAGAGTCCCTTGGACTGCATGGAGATCCAACCAGTCCATCCTAAAGGAAATCAGCCCTGAATATTCATCAGAAGGACTGATATTCAAGCTGAAGCTCCAATCCTTTGGCTACGTTATGCAAAGAGCTGAATCATTTGAAAAATCACTGATGCTGGGAAAGAATGAAGATGAGAGGAGAAGGGGTCGACAGAGGAGCATCACCGATTTGATGGATATGAGTTTAAGTAAGCTCCCAGAGCTGGTAATGGACATGAAAGCCTGGTGTGCTGCAGTACATGGGGTCACAAAGTGTTGGATATGACTGAACTTAACAGGTTCTTGAAGCCAAAGTCTATTTATTAATTACTTAATACCACCCCCTGAGCTAACTACATAGTACTGAGTAAATACTCAATAGTGTCTGTGGAATAAATGTGTCAATTATCCAGTTAACAGCAGATTAGTGGGGAGCAAAAGTGAAATTGCAAATTAATAAAAATTTTACAAAATGGAAATATACAGAGTTTTCAGCAACCTCCATTATAATTATCATCATTTAAAAGCTGTATCTTCACTCAATACTATTTTCCTGAGAGCACTAATGTTGAATACTAGTAACAGGGAATACAAAGTTTTTTGTTTGATTTCATGAGACAAGGATGAACAGATATGAAAAAAAAACATCTTAAAGCAAGGCAAATAACCTCCCTCCCCACTAGTATCAAGTTCATTAGTAACTGATTCTGAGGAACCTCTGCAGGTTCTGGGATAAAGAAATATAAGGGGTGTTGACAACTTAATTAGAATTTCAAACAGAGCAAATCAAGTCAGTGAGCATTTTATTGAACACCTAGATAGGCCAAGTCCTGTGACAGTATGTTTGGAAGCACAAAGGTGAATAAAGCACATGTACTGCTGACTGTCTAGATGTCTACAGCAGGGTCTTCTGAGTCCATCAACATTTTTTATTGTGGCTCTTTTTTGTTCCTCAGATTCCCTCAAAACCTTCCCCATCATTGGTACACCTGACCACATTATTTTAAGAATTCTGATGAAGATTATGAAATAATGAAAGGACTGCAGCATGTAAGCATATTGCTTTTAGATCTAGGGTTCACACATGCAATCTTTGTGATTTCTGAATTGAATTTTCTAAAGGTATAAAGTGAAGGAATAATATTACTTGTCTTTCAGACCAAAGGATTAATATTTCTTGTCTTTAAGACCACAAAGCAATGTAATCCGAAGTTTTTCTGATGTTGATAATATGTATTAGGCCACATAACGTCTCCAGCTATCTAATCCTTTATCAGCATTGGTCCTCAAATTGTGCCTAAAATTTAGACAGCTGAGGGCAGAAAAGTAGAGTGTTTTGCAGTGTCCTCCTCTAATCTAAATCCTATGGATTTGCATCAGTTTTGAAATGGTGTGGACACTAGAACTATGTGAAGATCAGCTTAGTACAGTAGAGTGCGTGCATTATCAGTTGTGTCTGACTCTGCGATCCATGGGCTGTTTCCCATCAGGGTCCTCTGTCAATGAGCTTTCCCAGACAAGAATACTGGAGTGTGTTATCATCTTCTCCAGGGGTTCTTCCCCACCCAGGGATCAAACTTGTGTCTTTTGTATTGGCAAGTGGATTTTTTTTTTTTTTAACCAAGTGTGCAATGTGCAAAGCCCAAATATGGCCTCATAAGTAACAGTAAAGGAGAGATATTTTTATTTTGGGAGATATAACCTTCATCTTTCTTTTAATATTTTATTTCCTTAGGGTCCTAAGCATGACATGTTTCCAAAACTTTGCCATTCTGAATAACACATTTCCAGTTTCCTGTTATACTTTCCTGTGGAGGTCTTTTGTTACAACTTATTTCAATCAGGTAACTGACACCACCCTTATGGCAGAAAGTGAAGAGGAACTAAAAAACCTCTTGATGAAAGTGAAAGAGGAGTGTGAAAAAGTTGGCTTAAAGCTCAACATTCGGTAACCTAAGATCATGGCATCTGGTCCCATCACTTCATGGGAAATAGATGGAGAAACCATGGAAACCGTGTCAGACTTTATTTTTGGGGGCTCCAAAAATCACTGCAGAATGTGATTTCAGCCATGAAATTAAAAGACACCTACTCCTTGGAAGGAAAGTTATGACCAACCTAGATAGCATATTGAAAAGCCGAGATATTACTTTGCCAACAAAGCTCTGTCTAGTCAAGGCTAACTCCAGGAGATGGTGATGGACAGGGAGGCCTAGCGTGCTGCAATTCATGGGGTCGCAAAGAGTCAGACATGACTGAGTGACTGAACTGAACTGAACTGAACTGATGTTTTTTTCCAGTGGTCATGTATGGATGTGAGAGTTGGACTGTGAAGAAGGCTGAGCGCTGAAGAATTGATGCTTTTGAACTGTGGTGTTGGAGAAGACTCTTGAGAGTCCCTTGGCCTGCAAGGAGATCCAACCAGTCCATTCTGAAGGAGATCAGTCCTGGGTGTTCATTGGAAGGACAGATGCTGAAGCTGAAATTCCAGTACTTTGGCCACCTCCTGCGAACAGTTGACTCTGGAAAAGACCTTGATGCTGGGAAGGATTGGGGGCAGGTGGAGAAGGGGACGGCAGAGGATGAGATGGCTGGATGGCATCACCGATTCGATGGACATGAGTTTGAGTGAACTCTGGGAGTTGGTGATGGACAGGGAGGCCTGGCATGCTGCGATTCATGGAGTTGCAAAGAGTCGGACACGACTGAGTGACTGAACTGAACTGAAACATCTTACCTTTTTTATTCTCAGAAATGTTACTGTCCTTTCCTCCACATGTAGAAAATTATCTGTACCATATATATTTCATCCTTCCAGGTTTCTCTCTAGTTTCTGTAAATAGTGCTTTTATTTTATAGTATTTATTTGTTCTATTTTTCACAAAAGTAGTTTACCCAGGGTTGCCTCTCTGCTCTTGAAAACAATAATGATGCTAATTATGGTAGTATTGCTTATTTATTAAGAGACTAGAATCACAGACTCATTCCAGTATAACACTATGTTCTTTGCATGCATAAACTTGTTAAATATTCACAACAAATTTTTGCACTAAGTAAAAATTCCTGTTTTAGGTGACAAAATGAGACTCAGAAAAAATAGGTTACTTGTCTAAGTTCATAGAGCTAAAAAGCAGTAATGGCTAAAGTCAAGAATATCTAATTTCAGGGACTGAGGTCTGAATTACTAAACCATAAAGACATTATCATTGTTGCCTGGATAAATTGTTCATTTGATTCTTAGAGAGGGTAGTCTTCTTAGATGACACTCTCAATTACATATGTGAAGTTGCAATAATGTAATTTCAGCCAAAATGTAATTGAAGTGATTTTTTAGCCTATGAAATGGTTTTCTTAAGAAAGCAACCAGCTTAAGTGATGAGGGCAAAGCACAGGGAAATTCAAATTAAAAGAGGTGTTTTAATTTGGAATTTAATTTGCAACGTTTTCCTATCCTCATTTGAGTGTTTTTCTGAGTTCATACAACACATTCTCTCAGGTGTAATGCTTGCGTTCTGACGTCTCACTACTCTTTGGAGACACCTGGACTTAGAACACGCCTCTGTCAGAATCTCTCTTACATTATGCTGGTTTTTAAAACTTTTTCTCAGTTTAGAAGCACATTAGAAAATAAAATGATGACTAAACCATGTAAGTATGTTAGCAAACACTAGTTTGATGACTTTTGTTAAGTTTTAACAAAATATGCCTTATTTCAAACAAGAGATTATAATTTAAGGCAACTGTACATAGGGTGTGATCAGTAAGTGTTTAACAATTGATTAATTCAAAGTTTAACAGTTGAAAATACAGACACATTTTTTATCAAGCCCTACTTCTATCCCCAATGCTCAACATTCATTCATACAATGCAGTTGGCTGCCTTTTTGATGTTCCTGTTCATGGTGTCTCTTATTTCATCAAAACCTGCAAGTAGAGACCTTGAAAAGTAGGGACACAGACAGACTTTGAAATTTTTTTTCTGAGTTACCTTTAAGCGTGCTGCATAGTGTACAGCTTTAAAATACAGAGATAATATGGGCAGAACTGTTTGCTCTTTAATAAAGACATGCTCTCCATTGGGTAATAGATTAAGCAGGTTTGCTTGCAGATCATTATAAAAGATTGAGGTTTCATAATCTTGGGGTTTCCATCTGTAAAACAAACCCACTGCTGCATCCTGTCCTGCCCACCTGCATTACGTGCTGGGGACATGGATTGGGAATGCAGAGAGGAACTGATGTAATTATGAAGTTTATGCATCTTGTTGTACCTGAATAAGAAAGACCTTTTTTCTCTGTTATGATTGTCTCATGTTTCCTGTAGCAAATATAAAACTATGGCAGGCTTATTTGCTAGTCTGAGAATCAGGTCAATTTCAGGCCCTTTATAAATCTTGGCACCATCCAATTTAAAAACCATTGCCATAATTATTACAAGTTAAGTCTAAGAAAATGGCTACACCTGAAGCTTCTAGCTGCGTGTTTCCTCTACTTTAGCTTTCAAATGTGTAAAACTCCAACGAGCATGAAAAGTTCATTATTTTTTTCTCTGTTACATTTTTATTTTATTTTTTTTTTAAAGATGAACATTTTTAATGATAAAAGGTACAATTCACAAAGAAGATAGACATCACAAACCATTAGACACCTAACAANTTTGTCAAATGCAGAAAAAATAAGAATAAAAGCATCTTGAATTATGTTATCAATAATTTACATATAATAGATTTATATCTATATTAATTTGTATAAATCTTGTATTCTACACAAATATATTTAAAATTTTCTATCTCATACAAAGGAATGTAACCAGCAATGGTAGAAAATTAATGGGCCTGATAATTCATACATTTAAAGACAACGCTGCCAAATAAACTTCAGTTCAGTTCAGTTCAGTCACTCAGTTGTGTCCGACTCTGTGCAACCCCATGAATCGCAGCACGCCAGGCCTCCCTGTCCATCACCAACTCCCAGAGTTCACTCAAACTCATGTCTATCAAGTCGGTGATGCCATCCAGCCATCTCATCCTCTGTCGTCCCCTTCTCCTCCTGCCCCCAATCCCTCCCAGCATCAGGGTCTTTTCCAATGAGTCAACTCTTTGCATGAGGTGGACAAAGTATTGGAGTTTCAGCCTCACTATCAGTCCTTCCAATGAACACCCAGGACTGATCTGCTTTAGGATGGACTGGTTGGATCTCCTTGCAGGCCAACGGACTCTCAAGAGTCTTCTCCAACACCACAGTTCAAAAGCATCAATTCTTCGGCACTCAGCCTTCTTCACAGTCCAACTCTCACATCCATACATGACTACTGGAAAAACTATAGCCTTGATTAGATGGACCTTTGTTGGCAAAATAATATCTCTGCTTTTCAATATGCTATCTAGTTTGGTCATAACTTTCCTTCCAAGGAGTAAGCGTCTTTTAATTTCATGGCTGTGTTCACCATCTGCAGTGATTTGGAGCCCCCCAAAAATAAAGTCTGACACTGTTTCCATGGTTTCCACATCTATGTCCCATGAAGTGATGGGACTAGATGCCATTATCTTCATTTTCTGAATGTTGAGCTTTAAGCCAACTTTTTCACTCTTCACTTTTAATTTCATCAAGAGGCTTTTTAGTTCCTCTTTCTTTCCGCCATAAGGGTGGTGTCATCTGCATATCTGAGGTTATTGATATTTCTCCCAGCAATCTTGATTCCAGCTTGTGCTTCCTCCAGCCCAGCATTTCTCATGATGTACTCTGCATCTAAGTTAAATAAGCAGGGTGACAATATACAGCCTTGACGTACTCCTTTTCTTATTTGGAACCAGTCTGTTGTTCCATGTCCAGTTCTAACTGTTGCTTCCTGACATACATACAGATTTCTCAAAAGGTAGGTCAGGTAGTCTGGTATTCCCATCTCTCAGAATTTTCCACATTTATTGTGATCCACACAGTCAAAGGCTTTGGCATATTCAATAAAGCAGAAATAGATATTTGTTCTGGAACTCTCTTGCTTTTTTGATGATCCAGCAGATGTTGGCAATTTGATCTCTGGTTCTTTCCTAAAACCAGCTTGAACATCTGGAAGTTCACAATTCATGTATTGCTGAAGCCTGGCTTGGAGAATTTTGAGCATTACTTTACTAGCGTGTGAGATGAGTGCAATTGTGCAGTAGTTTAAGCATTCTTTGGCATTGCCTTTCTTTGGTATTGGAATGAAAACTGACCTTTTCCGGTCCCGTGGCCACTGCTATGTTTTCCAAATTTGCTGACATATTGAGTGCAGCACTTTCACAGCATCATCTTTCAGGATTTGAAATAGCTCTACTGGAATTCCATCACCTCCACTAGCTTTGTTTGTAGTGATGTTTTCTAAGGTCCACTTGACTTCACATTCCAGGATGTCTGGCTCTAGGTAAGTGATCACACCATTGTGATTATCTGGGTCATGAAGATCTTTTTTGTACAGTTCTTCTGTGTATTCTTGCCACCTCTTCTTAATATCTTCTGCTTCTGTTACGTCCATACCATTTCTGTCCTTTATTGAGCCCATCTTTGCATGAAACATTCCCTTGGTATCTCTAATTTTCTTGAAGAGATCTCTAGTCTTTCCCATTCTCTGCATTTGATGCTTATATCTTTCCTTTTCTCCTTTGCTTTTTGCTTCTCTTCTTTTCACAGCTATTTGTAAGACTCTTCAGACAGCCATTTTGGTTTTTTGCATTTCTTTTCCATGGGGATGGTCTTGATCCCTGTCTCCTGTACAGTGTCACGAATGCCCGTCCGTAGTTCATCAGTAACTTTGTCTATCAGATCTAGGCCCTTAAATCTATTTCTCACTTCCACTGTATAATCATAAGGCACTTGATTTAGGTCATACCTGAATGGTCTAGTGGTTTTCCATACTTTCTTCCATACTTTCTTCAATTTCAGTCTGAATTTGGCAACAAGGAGTTCATGATATGAGCCACAGTCAGCTCTTGGTCTTGTTTTTGCTGACTGTATAGATCTTCTCCATGTTTGGCTGCAAAAAATATAATCAATCTGATTTTGATGTTGACCATCTGGTGATGTCCATATGTAGAGTCTTCTTGTGTTGTTGGAAGAGGGAGTTTGTTATGTCCAGTGTGTTCTCTTGGCCAAACTTTATTAGATTTTGCCCTGCTTCATTCCGTACTCCAAGGCCAAATTTGCCTGTTACTCCAGGTGTTTCTTGACTTCCTACTTTTGCATTCCAGTCTCCTATAATGAAAAGGACATCTTTTTGGGTTTTAGTTCTAAACTTAGAAGTTGATATTGTACAGTTTGTATTTTTATTTTCATATTTTGAATGTAATGATTTTTCAAACAAGTCAGTACAATCTATATTAATGATTTTTAAATCATGTTTATATATGTCAGGGTACGAACATTGGTAATATGTTAAAGTACTGTAGATAAAATGTAAATGTAAGTAAACTAGAGGTGACAAATTAATCTCCACCTACACATCATTCAAATTACTTCTAACACAGATAATCTGCTGGTAAGAATATTTTGTGCTTGTTCACAGTCTAAAAGCCTGCAAAATTTGTCCTAGTTGGGTTCATTCAGGAATATACTGAATGGAAGAATATAGAGCTATCTCTATGGCTCTTCTTGTGCAATGTATAATAAAAGTAGATGGAAAATGTGCCAGGACATCCTTCCACTTTGAGTTTGACATAATGGTGCAAGAAAGCTAATCCAGTGAGTGAATTATTTTACTTTTATCTCCTTCTGTCAAACAATAGCATTTGCAAACATTAGTGAGGCATTAAGATATCACAATTTTCTCTTAGCAGTGGTGCCCAAATGATGTTTAGCTCTTTAAGTAAGGTTTACCACTGATACACATAGTTAACTGGTGAGATTGTTACACATTAGAATAAATAGTTTGTCCCGTGGCCAGTTGCCTGAAGCATGTAGCCAGATATTGCCTCAGCCTCAATGTTAACATATGCTAGACTTTCTTACTATATACTCTTTGCTTCTAACCCCTTTCATGTTATTTTTTTATTTCCGTGTTTCTCCATCCTCTTGCCTTTATGTATCTTACTATTGCATCTGGAATGCTTATTATTCTATCTCACCAGGTTAAATTATAGTGAAATATCAATGTAGTGAACCAGTGTGATTATCTATAGAGTATTTTTCTGATTGTCAAAAACAAGAAACTAATCGCAAAGCTGGGACTAAAATTCACACATTTCTGTCTTTGCAAGCCAATATATTTAACAGAGTAGAGTTCTTCTTAACATAATCTTAATATTAAGAAGGATATAATTTTTAACACTATAATCATTCATCTTTTATGAGTTTATTGAAAAGAAACAGAACTATGCCTGAGGGGAAAAATAATATAGAAAAATGTGACTGCTTCAGTGAGCTTATGATTAAAACAAAACAAAACAAAATGACACATGAGAGTTAAAAAGGACATTTTTATTATATCTTTTAAACCCACATTAATGGTCTGACGTTTACCTGAAAGAAATTATGAGTTTCCTTTAAAAGTGTTAAGAAAAAGTTGTGAGCAGATGTCTACCTTTAAAATATAATTTTCATTGCCATACCCAAAATGGATACTCCTCAAGGAGCTGGTATAGCAATTCATTTGAAAATTGACAGCATTTTAAACTCAGGTAAAAAACAAGAGTTATAAAAACTACTCTGGAAGCATTTAAAAGTAGAATAAAATAAATTTAATATATATATATTTTTAAAATCATATGGTAGATTAATGAGAGTGTGGTAGAGGACTAAGAATAACTTCTAAATCTGAAACACTATCATGGAAAACTGGTTTGATTAAAGTATCATTTCATGAACTAAGGTTTAAGAGAGAAAATAAATTTTATGAAAAAAGATGAGTTCAATTTCATTCAGACTGTTATTGTGTCCT